>CAIGRT010222351.1:0-11786 GCA_903798405.1 Fraxinus platypoda | reverse complement strand
TATCCAAAACGTGAGTAACCAGTATCGTTCCAGAACTATCGTTTCCTCCAATATAATATGGGCTGTGAAGATGAGTAGGATCATAATGGTTTGGTATGGGGGCATTTTGCTGTGGATTCAGATTTTGAGGTGCAGCATTTTGAGAATTCGGATTTGGATTCTCGTGTGTAGTAGATTGTACATCTGTGCTATGTTCGTCGGCCATTGTTAACCTAGCTCTGATACCATATCATAAAATGAAATTCAACTGAGGAATTAATTAACAGGACAATGGAGGAAATGTCGTGTCTTCATTTACTCAAAGAAAACGGATACATTGCATTACATTTTATACAAGAGGATGATATAACAAACTGAGTGCTACCATTATTTCCTAACAGCCTGCTGTCTAACAGAATTGGAGAGAGAATGAAAGGAATATACAAATTCTAGAATGTTCATCTTCTACACACTTCTCTAATCGGCATCTATGGTATATTCTTTATGTAATTTGCAATCTCTTCCTGCTTCTGGAATGCCTTGTCGGAGCTGCTGATATGGATCATTCATGTGGCAATCCTGCTGATGTAGTTTGTCCATGTGGCAATTCATTTGTCTTTCATTCTTCAACAGCAATGGGTAGACGCATTTTAATGTGAAAGTGGTTTCTGAAGAATTTGAAGGCAAGAGCTTGATTAAGAGGCATAAATTAATTATGAAGAATTGCAGAATGGTCTACATGCATTGTTGATTGTGGTAAAGACATCTTCTGAAGCTAATCCCCAGGGAGGATGGGAAGAAGGAGAAGACCTTTTTTTTTTTTTTTTAAATTTAATTTGTTTGGGATTTATTTGTACTTCTTTTAAAAAAATTGGGAGTATAATTTGTTTTTTATTTTTCTTTTGTTTTATTTAAATAAGAGGGTATATTTGTCATTTTATAATTTATAATTGAAAAATTGGATAAAAATTGATGAAAATGTCGATTTTCACAATGAAAAGTTAAAATAAGGATGAAAATGTAAAAAATTGAAACGCAAAGACGTTTTACACACAAGAACGAAACGTAGAGACATTTTATGCTAATAAACCTCATATTTTCTGCACAAAATACTAATAACATTCCGAGTTAGAAACAATGGAAAAGAAATGTAGATATTTTTTTGGCATTTTATATTACAAAATTCAATGTAACACCAGAATTCTAAACCCCAAACATGGAAGCCCTGACGCACGTGAGCATCTTCACCCACATTCCACGACTATCGCCTCCGACCAGCGCAGCCAAAAATCGCCACCACAAACTCTATGCCGCGTCCACTAGCCATGGTGGCGCCACCAGTAGCAAATGGGCTGACCGCCTCCTCGCCGACTTTCAATTCCTCCCTTCAACCACCCCGGAGCCCCCTGACATGCGCATATCGCCGCCGCCACCCCTTCCTTCCCTCCCCGAGCGCCACGTTTCAATGCCACTGGATTTCTACCGACTACTTGGTGCCGAGTCTCATTTCCTCGGGGACGGCATTCGGAGAGCTTATGATGCTAGGGTTTCAAAGCCCCCACAGTACGGGTATAGCGACGAGGCTTTGATTAGTAGAAGGCAGATTCTTCAGGCAGCTTGCGAAACCCTAGCTAACCCTAGTTCCAGAAGAGAGTACAATCAAGGACTCGCCGAAGATGAATTTGATACGATTCTCACTCAAGTCCCCTGGGATAAGGTAAATTTTAGTTATTTTTTTCTTCACATTATTGTCACCTTTTAAGAAAACATTACCTCCTTTTATAAGCTATGTATTTTCATTAGAACTAAATTTGAGGAGTTGAAGATCGTTGTCTCGAGGTTGATTTACTGCGTTTTAGGTTAGAAGATGTAGTAATATTCTTTGGATTTTAGAATCTTGGCTTGTTGTACTTTTCATTAGTAATATTGTTGTTTCTATTAAATCTTTTTATTGAAAGTTTTATTTTAATTAAATTGATATTTATTTCTGGCTTGTAATTGTGATTTCTTCCAATTTTGAGAACATTCACCTGAAAACTGTGATGATAAATGAGTCGTGTGAGGAAACTTGGGTAATTTTTATGATTTTAATTCGATGGGTTTTAAAGGTTCCCGGAGCACTCTCTGTGTTGCAAGAGGCAGGGGAAACAGAATTAGTTCTTCAGATTGGAGAAAGTTTGTTGAAAGAGAGGTTGCCGAAGTCATTCAAGCAAGATGTGGTGCTGGCAATGGCACTTGCTTATGTTGACTTGTCAAGGGATGCCATGGCATTGACACCTCCAGATATTATTAGAGGTTGTGAAGTTCTTGAGAGGGCTCTCAAGCTGTTGCAGGTTAGAGTTCTACTTACGATATCTCTTGGCTTGCATTTTAATGCTACTTGGTTAATAAATGATCTCCAAACGTCCATTTTTGTACTCTTATGTTAATCTTCGAAAGAAAATGCTGACTCTTATTCTCCATGGGCATCTGTGGTTTCAACCTTAGCGTTTTGTGTCCACGTCCCTGATCGCTTTAACAATTAGACGTACCCTCTATACCTTTATGATAATCTTACAAAATATTAAAGTATATTTTGAATTCCCAAACAAGTTCTTGCTAATGGACTTTTACATTTCTTCTTTGACTACTTTGTGTATCTTTCAGTTCCTATTTCTACTGGATGACTGTGATTTTCCAAATGAGAAGTATAGATGCTTTAGAAATTGGATGGCACTTGATCTATGGCTTTCCTTTCTTGGTGCTTGCAAGTGGGGAGGAAAGGGAATTGACTGTCAAGGAGTGGGAGGGAATAATATTGATAGGTATAATAGGTTATGGCACTGGTTCTTAACTGTTCACCAAGATCTGGTACGCCTTTGTTTGGTAGAGATTAAAATTAGATTTTTAGTAGATTTTGATAAAAGTTGTGGTTGAAAAGTTGTGGGACCAATGAAATATGCGGTTAATATTGATTGTTTGACTTTGATTTAGATTAAAATCTGTTTTTAATCAATACCAAACAGGGGCTATATAGATAACTGATGTATTTATGCAGGAAGAAGGTGCAAGCAATCTTGCACCGGACTTACAAGCACAGATTGATGAAACTCTGGAAGAGATCAACCCCCGCTGTGTTCTAGAGCTTCTAGCCTTACCTCTTGATGATGAGTTCCGTACAAAAAGGGCAGAGGGTCTTCAAGGTCTGCGCAATATTTTGTGGGCTGTTGGTGGAGGAGGTGCAGCTGCTGTCGGTGGAGGATATACACGCGAAAATTTCATGAATGAGGCTTTCCTCCTCATGACAGCTGCAGAACAAGTACATATTCATTTGATTGATCATGATATCTTATTTGATTTAAGTTTTTGTTATTCTTCTGCTTGCTTGTTTATGATTTTTTTTACTTTTTGTCGAAAGGTTGATCTCTTTGCATCCACACCAAGTAACATACCGGCAGAAAGTTTTGAAGTCTATGGAGTGGCTCTGGCACTTGTTTCTCAAGCCTTTGCTGGTAAGAAACCTCATCTAATCCAAGACGCGGACAACCTTTTCCAGCAACTTCAGCAGACCAAGGTTCCAGCTCTTGGTAGCTCCTCATCCGTCTATACAGTCAGAGAGAATCGCGAAATAGATTTTGCTCTTGAAAGGGGCCTCTGTTCACTTCTTGTTGGAGAAGTTGACGATTGTCGCACATGGTTGGGCTTGGACGATGTAAACTCACCTTATAGGGATCCATCTATTGTGACCTTTGTCATAGAACATTCTAAGGATGACAATGAAAACGATCTCCTCCCTGGACTCTGCAAGCTGTTGGAGACATGGTTGATGGAGGTGGTATTCCCAAGGTTCAGAGAGACCCAAGAAATAAGGTTTAAGCTCATAGATTATTATGACGACCCCACAGTTTTGAGATATTTACAGAGACTAGAAGGTGTTGGCAGTTCACCTTTGGCTGCTGCAGCAGCTATAGCAAGAATTGGGGCTGAGGCCACGGCTGTGCTTGACAGTGTAAAAGTTAGTGCTATTCAGGCACTGCAGAAAGTGTTTCCTCTTGGTCATGGGGAAAAGAATGCCAGACTTTATGAGGAGAATGGGATGAAAAATGATGAGTTACCAATTGCTGGTGCAGAACCTGGAGGCCATGATGATCAAGAAGATTATTCTGCCTATGCAATAGACCTTCCTGAGAAGAATGGTTCTGATGAACTCAAGCAGCAAGAAATTATTACTGACAAGATAAAAGATGCTACTGTGAAGATCACGTGTGCTGGTGTAGCTGTTGGTTTACTGACTTTGGTTGGGTTGAAGTTCATCCCGTATAGATATGACTCTTCTATTCCACGTAAAGAATCTGGAGCAGCTATGGCTTCCGATGTCGTCAGTGTGGGTATGATTTATCAATTCTTGTTTATAAGTGAAAATGTCTCTAGAACCAGCATCTTATTGTGCTCTCAAATCATCCTTAATTTCAGTCTTTCTATTCTCTCTTCCTTCCCCCTTTTCCCTCGTACCGCTTCCAACTAACAAGAAGACACAAAATAGGTAAACACAGTTCTGACACAAAAATAGGCTTTAAGTGACTGACCTATACAGTTCTTGTATCAAATAATAACTTTGTTTTTTCAAATTTATGTGTTAAATTCTATTTTTCCTTCCATCCTTTATTTCCTTTTGTGCTCTTTGATCCTGAGAATGAAATACATCACTTTCAGAGGCCTCAGTAGCAGAAAATTTAGACGAAATACCTAGAATGGATGCAAGATTTGCAGAAATTATTGTGCGCAAGTGGCAGGACGTCAAATCTCAGGCTCTAGGACCAGATCATTTTCTTGGAAAATTGTCAGAGGTAAGAATTTCTTATTCCGATTTTTCCTCCGCTTTACAGGTAATATGCTATTTTTCCATCTTCCTTGTGTTTGAGTAGAAGGATGAAGCCCAAAAACGCTTTTTCCCATCTGGCCAAACATACTGTTACCGCGAACATAGATGGTACCATTTTAATATGACATCTTAATTTTTGTTTGAGATATTGAACGTGTCTGGGAATGCAAAGCTCATATGGACTTCAGATCCTTTGCACTATAACCTTGGCATTAGGTCACCTAATTTGAAAAAAATGGTATTGGGTATATAGTTGTAGTCGAAGGCTAGCTGAAGATGGGCAAAACTGGCTCCTTTTTAATCTGGATTCATATAAATGTGCTCTGCATCATTGCATTGGTTAATATTGGTTGTGGTTGAGTTCTACCCTGGGGCCCTTAAGGGGGATGGAATGTCGAACTGTGTGAGAGAATCTTATAATATGCAGGTCTCAATTGGGTTCTCATTGCACCTTAGATATGTATCTCATGTTTGTTTCCTAATACAATGTTCCACGGTTTAACATATAGTTGATAATTTAATCTTAGAGAGAATTGAAAACATTAAAGTTGGGAGACCACTGGAAATTCACATAGAACTTTCTACTTGAATATCTCTCAGTTACGTCATTAAAAAAATGTACAGTCAAATGTAGTTGGTTGTAAACTCCCTCGCATGTTTCTTTGAGCCTTCTTGTTTACTCACTAGTCATTGGTGCTTTTTGCCACTTTACATGTATTTTTTTTGTTGTCAATTAATTCACTTGTCCTCTACATATCTGAAACTGCGATAAGTAATCTATACTGCTAGGTCCTGGATGGTCAAATGCTAAAAGTCTGGACAGATCGAGCAGCAGAGATTGCACAACATGGCTGGTTCTGGGATTACGAACTTCTGAACCTTACAATAGAGAGTGTAACTGTCTCAGCTGATGGTCGACGTGCTATTGTGGAAGCAACTCTCGAGGAATCAGCTCGACTAACTGATGTAGCTCATCCCGAGCATGACGACTCTTACAGTACAACCTACACAACACGGTATGAGATGTCATGCGGGAAATCGGGTTGGAAAATCGTTGAAGGAGCTGTTCTCAAATCGTAATTTTGGTTGTAAATAATATTAACTTGTGTGTAAATGCCATCATCGATAATCAAATTGCTGGTTTTCTGGAAGAAATTTTCTGAATAAGAATGAGATTCTAACCTTGCCCACTGGATGAGTATGATTCCATTGTACCCAATATGTCACCTTCTCTACGATAATATCACAGCTATGACGGAAAAGCTTCATCCTCATGTGGTAGACGCTCAATCTTTCCCAACTTGCACCTCTTGCAGTCTTGCCCCAAGGGGTTCACAGGTTCGTTGTTTTCACTCTGCACGTTTTGTTCTTTACAATTTCGATTCTACTTCGAACTTCAATTTTATTTTGTACTCTCTTCACCCGTGCCATTATGCACCACTTGAATTAGCAAACTGCATTTTTGGATTTATGTTCTCAACTTTTCAATATTATAGCACATTTGGATCTCCACTTGATGAATTTCGTCCATTTGACTACTAGAAACTCATTCGGTGGCTCGACTCTACGACGGGCCAATATATGTGGCCTATCTTCTTACATGGACTGGGCAGGCCAGTGGATTGCAGGCTGAAATCCAGTCTTCACTGGGGCCTAAAACCCAAGCCGAAAAATTTAAGAGCAAAAACCCAATATCAGAAAATGAATGTAGTAAATACATGCCTGCATTTGCGGCCATTTATATTCAGATCTCAGGAGTTAATATCGTTAAATCCAACATTTTAGCTAAAGAGGAGGTGAGTATCCCCAGTGAATTTATTCAAATTATCTTTCTCATTAAAAAACATTATATTTTTAACTAAATAAAAATATTTTGTGCATATTAACAAACCTAATTAATTTAGTAATGGAAGTTGGAAAGGAAAATGTTTTGTCGCGTAAATGAAACCTTCCAAACTGTGTTTTTTATTTTAAATATAAAAGCCACGTAAGTAAAAGTGGCGAGTTCAGAAAGTGCATGTTTTATCATTGTTCTTAGTTTGTTTATAATTGATTAAATCAATATTTATTTATACATATAGTGGGATATTATTCATTTATTTATTAATTAATTTTCTCTAATTATTATTTAAATAACTCTCAAACATGCTATATAGCGTGATTAAAAAAATCGTGTGACAAACTTGCAGTTTATCTTTGAAGCGTGTGTAAATTGAATAGGCGTTTATTTTAGATTTATTTTAATCTTGTTGGATCAATTTTGAATAATTTGAAAAGAAAACAAAAAATTATTCCAAGAGATATTAATATATTTTCTACGAAAACAAGAATTTTAACAAAAATATTAAACTTAAGGCTACTTTAAACTTTGGAATTATCCAAAGGCCATTTTGGAAACAAAACAAAAATCAGAAATTAAAATTACTATAGGGGTTCTTACTTCTCAAGTGTCATCCATAAATGAAACAAAATAAAAATGAAAAGAAAAGGTCAAGCTGACAGATCTCATCAATCAGATTACAATCTATCAATATTAAGATTATTCATAATTAAAGCAATAATTAGTCCCACTAAGCTTAATTAACCAAAAATAGATAGAGACAAATTAACAAACAAATGAAAGTCTGTTATCTCCTCTACCCCACCATCCATCATCACTGCCAAAAGAAAACAATGGCAACAAACATTAGAGGGAGAAAAAGAAAGAGTAGAGTGTGTCTTTTTCATCCTTCTATTTCAAGATCCAATGCAACTATGATAACAGTCACATTCCACCCACTGAAATAATTTTCCCTTCAAGATTAGGGTTTCACAGAATTTAAATTACAAAGCCTTTCTGAAATCCTACAATTTATTTTACTCAAAAAACCCTGATAATTCTGGGAAAGTATCAAGACCTTTGATTTTGGAGTTCAGGGTTTCGCACTTTGACCGCTCTTGCAAAGGGTTCTAAAACCTTAGAATTTCAATTCTTCTACTTTGAAACCATAATTGAAAATCAAAACTCGGAAATCGAGTCCCTTCATCTGCAATGTTATGACCCTTAAATTTAATTAGCGAGAAAGCAATTTTAGCTTTATTATTTTGCTTGTATTTTCTAATCCTAAACCCACAATCGAGAGAAAGAAGTAATAAAAAATGACTACTCGGGGGAGCAGATCGCAGAAAGTTAAGATAATATTCCAGCAATTCGATGCGAACAGGGACGGTGGTCTTAGCCGTGAGGAAATGTCGGCTCTGGTGGTGGCGGTGAACCCTAGGGTTAAATTTAGCGAGGAGCAAATTAATGCAATCCTTGACGAGGTGTTTCGTACATACGGAGAATTTATAGACGGCGAAAAGGGCCTCACGTTCGATGGCCTCCTTCGAACCTACGATGACGGAGCTGGTGATGTGGACCGCGATTTTGATGCCCTTGGCCTCGAGCTTAAGCCCTCTGAGGAGAAAAATGGAATTTCATTGGTATCAGAGGAGGCCGCCTCGTCGTCGTCCATTGCAGATGAGCGTGTGATGGAACCCCATAAAAAACAGCGCACCGTTGCCTGGGCATCCTCCCCTAGCCACGGCATTGTGTTTGATGATACATGGAAGCTTGTTGACGATCTTGAAATACTAATTAAAAGGCTAAAATCGAAGCAGTCCAACGATGGTAAGGTGAAAAATGATAATTCTGATGTATATTCAGATCCAGGATGGTCTCGGGAGCTAGGCCCATCAGTGGAAATTACGGAGAAAAGGGTGATTTGGGAAGAGTTGGGGCATGACTATGCAGTTTTCGTGAAGGAGTTGGGAGTTTTGAGGTCTAGGGCTGATGGAGCAAGGTCAAGGGAAGAGGCTTTTGATGGACATATGGCGATTGGAAGAGTATTGTATGAGCATTTTTTATTTAAGGAGGCTTTGGTGAGCTTCAGGAGAGCATGCGAGTTGCAGCCAACTGATATCAGACCGCATTTTAGAGCAGGGAACTGTTTGTATGTACTTGGGAGGCATAGTGAGGCCAAAGCGGAATTTCTACTGGCATTGGAGGCGGCAGAGGTTGGTGGGAATCAATGGGCGTATCTGTTGCCCCAGATTCATGTGAATTTGGGAATTGCATTTGAAGGTGAAGGTATGCTTATTAGTGCTTGTGAGCATTATAGAGAAGCTGCTATTTTGTGCCCTACACATTTTAGGGCTTTGAAGCTTTTGGGTAGTGCCCTTTTCGGTGTGGGTGAGTATAAGGCGGCCATTAAGGCTTTAGAGGAGGCTATTTATATGAAGAATGATTATGCTGATGCACACTGTGATTTGGCTTCTGCTTTGCATGCTGTGGGTGATGATGATAATGCAATTAAGCAGTTTCAGAAAGCTATTGACTTGAAACCTGGTCACGTGGATGCACTGTACAATCTGGGCGGGCTATATATGGATATGGGTAGGTATCAGAGGGCATCAGAGATGTATACTAGGGTCTTGGGTGTGTGGCCAAACCATTGGAGAGCACAGCTAAATAGGGCAGTTTCTTTGTTAGGAGCTGGGGAAACTGACGAAGCTAAGAAAGCTTTGAAAGAAGCTTTAAAAATGACTAACAGGGTCGAATTACATGATGCCATATCGCACTTGAAGCAGCTACAGAAGAAGAAGTTGAAGGGGAACGGTAGTGTTAATGTTGAGGAGGCCTACATTACCGTGGAACCCTCAAAATTTAAGACTGTAGGTGAGAAAACTATCTTGAGGCCAGAACTCGCTGTTGCCCTTGATATTAGAGCTTTTCAGAGGATCACTAGATTGAATCGGTGTGAGGTAGAACTAATGAAGAAAGAAATGAATGAAAGTGGTGTACCAGTATCCTATTCTGGCAGTGGTATACCTGAAAAGTCCATACGCAAGGCTTCATTGGAGGGAATTCTCCGCAAGTTACTTAACTTCTTGAAGCCGGAAACATTTACAGGAGCTGTCAAAGCTGTAAACCAGAAAATCCTCTCTGTTTTGGATGAATCAGAGTCAGGTAGAGTGGATTTGGGCATGTTTTTTGCTGTCCTTTCACCTATTTGTGGTGGTTCTCCAGAAAAGCGAAAGAGGCTTGCATATGATGCACTCTTGTGGCGCCCAGTAAATGAAGGTAGCTCACAGATATCAAAGTCTGATGCCCAGAGATACATCAAACTTTTGAGGGCCATCTATATTCCCTCCCATGGTATTAGTGAAATTCTGGAAATCCATGGAGAAACAGATAACTCCATGGTATCTTTAACAGAGTTCATTGCAATGTTTGATGATCAAGAATGGGGCTTTGGTATCATGTCGACTCTATTGAAGCTTGAAAGTGGGGATAGAACTCGCCATGGTTTCCATGTCTGTTCAACTTGCCGTTATCCCATAATTGGTTCCCGCTTTAAAGAGATGAAATCGCACTTCAGCCTTTGCAGTCAATGCTACAGCGAAGGAAAATTGCCTCCTACCTGCAAGCAGGAAGAGTACAGATTCAAAGAGTATGCAAGTGAATCTGAAGCTGTTAAAGATAAATGTACGTGGTTCAGTTTGCATTCCAAAGGGCCGCCTGCCCCTAGTTAGTCATGTGTAAGTCGTTGGATAAATCCTGTAATGTTTCATACATAAATTTAGTTGTCCTGTGTGAATTACGTAGCTTGTGGAATGTTTTTAGTGGCCTTTTTTGCCCTTGTACAATAAATCTTTGACCCTTGATTCCTTGTTTCCCATGATTAATCCAGATATTTGATTTTGCTCAAACAGATTATTTCTGTTTTGTTTTTTGCTCTCTTCCCGTTTGCTGCTTTACAGTTCTTGACATCTGGATTAGATCAGATAGTATCTTTTGCAGTTGATAAACTGGTTCCTTTACTACTGTAGTCCAGGCACTTTGGATGATATAATAGTTATTAAGCTATGGAGAATCGGTAATTGATTTTTCTGTCTGTTATGTGGGGTAAACATGCCAGTTTCTAATACTACAACACCGTTCTTTCCTTCAGTTGAGTTGACAAACTCAACTTTGGCAGTCAATTGACGTGGTTTTTAGTAGTATGAACTTGCTGCTTTCTTTTTTCTTCTTTCTCCATTTATCTTAGTTCCTCAGATAATGTGTAATCAGTTTTTGTTGAGTTAATATTATGTAAGCCTAAATCATTTTGTGGATGATCCCTTACGGTCTGCTCATCCTCTTGCTGCTGTTATACAATTGATGCCTTTTCTGACCCTTTTGATTGACAATCACTTTATTGTATTACCTTATCCGTTAAGGTTAAGGTGGGTTTTGATAATAAGTTGCATTTTTGAAATGAGTTGCAAAAGACCATATTCACTTCTCAGCTTTGTTGTAATAATATCATTCTTACGAGTAGTTAATAGCCTCGACTTTCATATTTGAAATGTTTAGCAGATTTATGTATATTTCATTCCTCGTAGGAGTGAATGGCCTCGTGTGATATGCTTAGCAAATTTGTTCAATCTGTATCGGTTATAGAAGATACGAGGTATTAGGATGAATGCTGGACTTTCCTAGTTATTTAGTTAGAGGTAGGAATACGGTAGTTATGAAAAGGCAAGAGTGGCAGGTTTTCTTGTAGAAAATGGACTTTCGAGGAGTAATAGCCATCTTCTCGTTTCCAATGTCTCCTAGAAGAGAATGGGACCAAATATATCCTCAAGGTATGCCCCTTTCTTTCTATATTCTCAACAGAATGGCAAAGTATTGACAATTATGGTCGCATGTTTGTGCTGCTACTGACGTTGCCTTTGTATTAAATGGAGCAACAAAATTTGAAAACAGTTGTATTTCATTTAGGCCCTGTTCTCTTTGCTGTTTTCAAGTCGTTTTCTGTTTTCGATTTTTCAAAACAGTGAAAACGCGTTCTCTTTCCTATTTTCGAAAACGCGTTTTTGAAAACAAAAAAAAAATTTGTACTGAAAATCCAAAACGTCATTTTTTACGTTTTGGGCGTTTTCA
>CAIGRT010222322.1:0-33577 GCA_903798405.1 Fraxinus platypoda | reverse complement strand
AATAATCATTGAACGAGAATTTAGTACTAATTTAGATCTAGAGTGTATTATAGGTGAATTTTATGCTATAAAACATCGTCGGGTACAATTGTAATATGTAGCGTTATATTACAATTTTTCTAGTTATATATAAAGTTTATTCGTACATTACATTTTAAAAATTTTAGCCCCCCGTACGATCGATTCCTGGCTCCGCCCCTGCTTATAAGTAACTTAAAAGCTTAGATAAACATTGAAGCATCTGACAATTAAGTACATACATGTGAAGGTGAGAACCCTACTGATCATTAATAGGGCCCCTTTCCTCTAGCTGACTCGAGACTGACGTAGTGATTAAAACGAAATGCAATAAATGTGTGTTTGTCTGAACCTTGCGCATCATGTGTTCGACGAAATTACTGAACGAAAACTGTGAGTTGAGGTACTAATGAAAGACAAAAGTGTCACCTATTTAATTATGTTTGTCTGAATGGGCCTTGTGCCTTTGTTTGCATTCACATGCATGATCAAATCACAGAATTATTGCAGCTTTTCTAACTCACATAGTCAGCTCCGAAAGGTACTTGTGTGTAAAAGGTTTCGTCTATTTTAAGGCAAGGAGATAAAGTTTGGTTGATGGTGGTTAGTACAGGTCGATATGACGTATTTGCTGCTACAAAATATCGGGTAGAGCCGTAGAGGTGTACGTTAGATCGTGCTAGTTTTCTGAGCTTATGAGTTGAGCATGGCCTGCGAGCACAACTAATGAGACGTTTCTTTTACATATTCACCAGAACAAAATGTGAAAACTTATTTAGAGATTGTTTGACAACGATTTTGACAAATAGATTTAGCAGATTTTGATAGAAGTTATAAAATATATTATTGGAAAATTAATAAAAGTTGTGAGTTCAATCAATCAAGCATTCATACATATTGTTAATTGTAGATGTAGATACGAACACCTAGTCTTGCATTATTTAGAAAAAGATAAATTAATATTAATTTTTTTATCGGGGCATGTGGTCCTCCCGAGACTTGACGCATCTTGCGCTACCTTCCAAGGCGAGCTAGAAAAAAAGTGGTAGGCTTTCGTTGGCCAGTCCCCCGTGCCGTGATAGCGGTCCTTTTGGCACTTCTATTTGCAACTTGGGAATGGTTTTTGATTGATGCAGATTGTATATATAAAGATCGTCGCTTGTACTAACAAACGGAGAAGCAATTACCGACAAAGGGAAAGCAACATTGTGATCTAGGCTCCGTCTTATTGGGCCCGAGATGAGTTGCGACTTCAATGAGTCATCTTGCAGAACTTCTAAGACCTATAATCACATTATGTAAAAAGTTTACGAGTCCAACCCTAATATTCTTCAAAAATTTTAAATTAGTCGAAGAAAGACAAAAAATAAGAGTACATGAGAATTATCGACAGAAGTCATACAAGTATTGTCAACGCTGTTTTTCTTTTGTTGGCAGCACCCGTGCGGGTGATTTTTTATTTCATTTTTTTAATTGTCAATGACGAAAACACGTCTATTCTGTTAAAAAAAANAGAGTACATGAGAATTATCGACAGAAGTCATACAAGTATTGTCAACGCTGTTTTTCTTTTGTTGGCAGCACCCGTGCGGGTGATTTTTTATTTCATTTTTTTAATTGTCAATGACGAAAACACGTCTATTCTGTTAAAAAAAAAAAATCCTGTAAAACTATTATGTACGTGTAGAACAGTTCTTTTTCGTTTTTATCATCTATTAACAGAAGGACTATGTTATGTGTACACAATGGTTTACACTCCCCTCACATGGAGGGGGGTCCGCACACAAATTGTGTGAACACGTCTATTCTGTTAAAAAAAAAAAATCCTGTAAAACTATTATGTACGTGTAGAACAGTTCTTTTTCGTTTTTATCATCTCTCAACAGAAGGACTATGCTATGTGTACACAATGGTTTACACCCCCTCACATAGAGGGGGTCCGCACACAAATTGTGTACACAATGGTTTACACCCCCTCACATGGAGGGGTGTGCGGGCCCCCCTCCATGTGAGGGGGGTGTAAACCATTGTGTACACCATTGGATGTACACATAGCTTAATTTGTCAACAGAAAACTACCAAGTGTGCATTTGTAAATGAATCCGTGGAACTTTTTCTGTACGCAAAAAATAACGTAACCTACTAGAATGAAACAAAATCCATGTTCATCATGCAGTTATCAGCTTCTCCTCCCTATCGTCAGCCACCTAAACATTGACATTGTGTGCGGGCCCCCCTCTATGTGAGAGAGGTGTAAATCATTGTGTACACCATTGGATGTACACATAGCTTAATTTGTCAACAGAAAACTACCAAGTGTGCATTTGTAAATGAATCCGTGGAACTTTTTCTGAACGCAAAAAATAACGTAACCTACTAGAATGAAACAAAATCCATGTTCATCATGCAGTTATCAGCTTCTCCTCCCTATCGTCAGCCACCTAAACATTGACAGGAGTAGAAATCGGCACCTCTCATTGGGAATCGGACAACCTCGAAATATGTGTACATAGAGAGACCCATGCATCCCTTCATCACACGTGTGATACAATGAGCGCCCTTAGATCCGTATTCCATGTGTCACCCGCTACTCCTTCTCCCTCTTCAGTCCACCTTCTCAATCTCCCACAATCCTCACTCTCACGCATTGTTATTTGCATGTGAAATTTTCATTCTCTCTCTTTTCATTGTGTTTCAATGGCGGGGAATGAGTGGATAAATGGGTACTTGGAGGCAATTTTGGATAGTGGGGCATCAGCAATTGAGGAGAATAACCCAACACCAGTGAATTTGAGAGAAAATGATCATTTCAATCCAACAAAGTATTTTGTTGAAGAAGTGGTGACTGGTGTTGATGAGACCGATCTTCATAGGACATGGATCAAAGTGGTGGCGACGAGAAACACCAAAGAAAGAAGTTCAAGACTCGAAAACATGTGCTGGCGCATTTGGCATCTTACCCGGAAAAAGAAGCAGGTTTTCTTGATATATATAGTTGCTTTACATACATACATACATATATTATATATCCATACATTTGTACGTGTCCGTGTGTTTCTGTCAAACGAATAGTGCTTGGGGTGGAGCATAATTGAACATGGGGGTGAGCGTATTGTAAGGGGATTGGCTCCCAAACGATTAGTGCTTGGGGTAGATTCCCGGACCTGATGCTGGTGATATAGGGCTTGATTGCGGTTCTACTATCAGCTATAAATTTTGAGAAAAGTGGTTTCATCACCCTACATCACTGCCATTTGCAATTATTGATGAAGAGATATCAAAGATAATGCGGGAAATGGAGATATAAAGTTGATATGTGGAGGTGAATTGAATTGGAAGATATATGTCTCTCTGTGTGTGAAACATTTGTGTGTAGATGTTGAATTCTTGCTTTTTTGGGTAATAATGTGCTGATGCATCCTCTCATATTCCTGCCAGAGTATTAAATTTTGTGGTTTGCTTTCATTTATTTTAACCTCGTCTTGATTGATTTTTGTCATTGGGTTAATAAATGTTCTGTCTCTGATATAGTTTGAGGAAAGACAGAATATGGTCATTTGGATAGGGGTTAATTACTCTTTCCTATTCAATTTCTGCATATGTACTTTGATTTGATTAGCCTACTAGTGAGTTCTGATGCAATATTTAATATCTATTCTCCATAATCGCAAGGAAAATGAATAATCGACTAGTTTTCATTCTGTGGCGTGAAGGTTTGTAACTTCTTGTTGAGCAAAGCAATATCTATTTGAACATTATTTTGTCTTTTGGTAGCTGGAATGGGAGGATCTCCAAAGATTGGCAACCTGGAGGTGGGAACGAGAACAGGGACGAAAGGATGTCACTGAGGACATGTCGGAAGATTTGTCTGAAGGCGAGAAAGGAGATGTTCCGGGAGAGGCGATTTCACTTGACAGCCCAAGGAAAAAGTTCCAACCGAACATTGCCAATTTGGAAGTATGGTCTGATAGTAACAAGGAGAAGAAGCTTTACATTGTCCTCATCAGGTATTCTACGTTTTAGCATATAAACATTAATTCATTTTTCAAGCAGGAGCTTCATTTCTCAAATAATGAATTGGCATCATGAAATGAGTCTTTTGACATTCCTCAAATTCTCACCTATGTCAGTTTGCATGGTTTGGTTCGTGGTGAAAATATGGAGCTTGGCCGGGATTCTGACACTGGTGGTCAGGTAAGTTTGCTTTACGGAATAAGAATGATTCACTGAAGGAATTCATTCTCATATGCTGGTCTAATTTCCTCATAAAAAATTTCAGGTTAAATATGTAGTCGAGCTCTCTCGAGCGTTGGCTAAGATGCCAGGGGTATACAGGGTGGATCTGTTCACCCGTCAAGTTTCATCACCTGAAGTGGATTGGAGTTATGGTGAGCCTACAGAGATGCTTAGTACGGGCCCCGAGGATGCAGACGGTGCTGATCTTGGAGAAAGCAGTGGTGCTTATATTGTAAGAATACCTTTTGGTCCTCGGGACAAGTATCTTAGGAAGGAATTATTGTGGCCTCATATTCAAGAATTTGTAGATGGAGCGCTGGCTCATATTCTCAATATGTCTAAGGCTTTGGGTGAACAAATTGGTGGCGGACAGCCCGTCTGGCCGTATGTAATTCATGGGCATTATGCAGATGCAGGGGATAGTGCGGCTCTTCTTTCGGGTGCTTTAAATGTTCCAATGGTTCTAACAGGGCACTCACTTGGTAGAAACAAGCTAGAACAGCTCCTTAAACAGGGAAGGCAATCAAAAGAGGATATTAATTCGATGTACAGGATTATGAGGAGGATAGAAGCAGAAGAACTCTCGTTAGACGCTGCAGAGCTTGTTATTACAAGCACTAAACAGGAGATTGAAGAACAATGGGGCCTATATGATGGATTTGATGTAAAACTTGAGAAAGTTTTGAGGGCTCGTGCAAGGCGTGGGGTCAATTGTCATGGTCGTTTCATGCCTAGGATGGCGGTAAGCATGTTTTTTCAAACCTTTTACGGTTAACTAGTGTTGTAATTGAAGTAGCTTCTGTGATTCCCTGCATGTTTTTTGAATTTAGGAAATTTCATAAGTGGAGAATTTGGGAACTTTCTTTGTTGTCTTGTCATTTGCGATCCCTCACCAAATTGCTTTTACAGAAATTTTTTTTTATCAAGTTTTAACTTAAACCTCACATAATACGGTAGAATATTTAATTTTGAAGAACAACACATAAAAACGCAGGTTAGGTTAAATGAGTTATACTTGGAGGACTGGATGACATGGATTTTGGGATTTATTTTTTGGCAAGATATGTTAGCTTCAGCTGTCATCTTCGGCTTGTTATTTTAGGGTAGGCCCATCTGCTTTGGGTGATGAAAAATAGGTTCGGTGTGTTTTGAACTCTATTATCTAATATTTCAGTATAAACTCTATACAGGTTATTCCTCCTGGAATGGACTTTAGCAATGTCGTTCAAGAAGATATTGCTGAAGCTGATGGGGACCTTGTAATACCAACTAACAATGATGTAGCATCCCCAAAAGCAGTTGCTGCTATATATTCAGATGTAAATATCTCATCTCTGTTTTTAATAATAAACTGCTTAATTTCTCTATTTTGTCGAGTGATGGTAAATTATTCAGCTTTTTATTTTTCAGGTCATGCGTTTTCTGACAAATCCACACAAGCCAATGATCCTCGCATTGTCAAGACCGGATCCAAAAAAGAATTTAACCACTCTTGTGAAAGCATTCGGAGAATGCCGCCCCCTACGAGAGCTTGCTAATCTTGTAAGTTGACAAATTTATTTTATTAGACTTCTAAGGCGTTGGCAATGTTATAAAACACTCAGTATCTATACTAACATACTTGTGACCAGACTCTTATTATGGGAACTAGGGACGACATAGACGAGATGTCCACCGGAAATGCTAGTGTGCTGATGACGGTGCTAAAACTGGTTGATAAATATGATCTTTATGGGCAAGTGGCTTTCCCTAAACATCACAGGCAAAGTGATGTTCCAGAAATTTACCACCTTGCTGCCAAAACAAAGGTCTATTAAATTTGACACTCCTTATGACTTACTTGGAAACTTTATGGTACCACTTAATGAATTGCTTGCACTTGAAAACTTGACAGGGAGTTTTCATAAATCCAGCTTTCATTGAGCCCTTTGGACTTACCCTGATCGAGGTTGGTTTCAGTTGTATATACCCCTCTTCTGTTGTTTTTGGGAGAATCAGTTTTGAAATTCCAGACTGGATTGTTTTAGGCTGCAGCGCATGGACTCCCTATGGTGGCAACTAAGAACGGTGGTCCAGTTGATATCCATCGGGTAAAAGTGGACTCTGCATATTTTCCCTTCCTCTGTGCATCGCATTCTCTAATAACTAGCAACATTATATAAGCTCGAGTTTACTCAAGATGTAATGTGGAAACCAAAAATCTGAAGAGACTCGTGTCCGAGATGAATGGCTCTTGTGCATTGTTTCGTTTTATGTTCCTAAGAATTAAACCAGAATAGTAGTGTAGAAGCAAGACTGTTGTTTGATATATATGATTTCATTGTGTAATTCAGGCACTGAACAATGGTCTTCTTGTGGACCCTCATGATCAGAAAGCAATTGCTGATGCGCTGCTCAAGTTAGTATCGGAGAAAAGATTGTGGGAAGAGTGCAGAAGGAATGGGTGGAAGAACATACACCTTTTTTCATGGCCTGAACATTGCCGAACATACTTAACAAGGGTTGCAGCATGTCGGATGAGGCATCCACAATGGCAAACTGACACTCCGACAGATGAACAGGCTGTAGAAGAATCCCTGAATGATTCTCTTAAAGATGTGCAAGATATGTCTCTAAGGCTCTCTGTCGATGGGGAAAAAGCTTCATTAAATGAATCACTTGGTGTGGGTACAGCTGGTGATGATCCGGAGCTTCAGGACCAAGTTAAGCGAGTTTTGAGCAAAATGAAGAGGCAAGAATTGGCGGCACATGTTTCTGAAGGCGATCGAACAGTTCAAAATGTTCCAAGCAAGTATCCTATGTTGAGACGGAGGCGTAAATTGATTGTTATAGCATTAGATTGTTATGACAGCAATGGAGCTCCTGAAAAGAAAATGATTCAAGTAGTGCAAGAAATTTTTAAGGCCATCAAGATAGATCCACAAATCGCAAGAGTATCGGGATTTGCACTATCAACAGCTATGTCAATGTCAGAATTGACGGAATTTTTGAAGTCGGGGAATATTAAAGTAAATGATTTTGATGCTTTGATCTGTAGTAGTGGTAGTGAAGTGTATTATCCAGGTACTTACACTGAAGAATATGGAAGGCTTTGTCCAGATCCTGATTACGTGTCGCATATTGATTATCGCTGGGGATCAGACGGCTTGAAGAAGACCATTTGGAAGCTGATGAATGCATCAGAAGGTGGAGAGAAAAACTCTGCCATTGAAGAAGATGTGAAATCAAGCAATTCCCATTGCCTGTCCTACTTGATAAAGGATACCAGTAAGGTAGATAATAAGTTCTTGGAAACAGTTCTTTTCTCTCTTATAACCAGCTATATTTATGTTTGATCTATTTTGGGTTTTTGCAGGCAAAGAAAGTTGATGATATGAGGCAGAAGCTTCGGATGAGGGGTCTTCGTTGCCATTTAATGTATTGCAGAAACTCCACAAGAATGCAAGTTATTCCTCTCCTTGCATCTCGATCACAGGCTCTCAGGTGTGTGTGTTTGAAACATTATTTTGTTTCAGTTTAGTTTTCGATGTTATATTTTTTAAGCTCCCTTTCCATAATTTGACACTACAAGATGATTATTATTATTATTATTTTATTTTATTTTTAACGCAAAAAATCAGCCAAGCCTTAGTGCGTTTTCAGGCGCCACCAGGGGATGCTGATTGGGGTTTGGATTCCCCAATCATATATATAAAAACAAAATCCACGGGTACAAAGGGAAGTGGGTCGTAAACCTAACCTTCTAGGACTAGAAGCAATGATTTTACATCACAAGTCGATGTTCTTCATTTCATACTAGATCATATTTCATATTAAATCGTAAACTTTAGCTCCATTTGCAAGGCATGAATCATTGGATTGGATTCACTTTTTTTTTCCTATTGCCTACTGATAGAGGCAAATAAAATGTAAAAGTGACTAATAATTGATGTTTCTCGTTGCTTCCAACGAGATCAAACAGGTACCTTTTCGTTCGGTGGAGGTTAAACGTGGCAAATATGTACGTGATTCTTGGTGAAACAGGAGACACGGATTATGAAGAACTAATTGCAGGTACTCACAAAACACTGATAATGAAAGGAGTTGTTGAAAAAGGTTCCGAGGAATTGCTCAGAACGGTTGGAAGCTACCTAAGAGACGATATAGTTCCAGGAGATACCCCGTTGATCGCCTACATTAGTGGACAGGCAACAGCAAAAGAGATTGCAAATACATTAAGGCAGATCTCTGGAGCAGGAATGTGAGGCGAAATCTCCATTTTTCGTCGTTAAAAATCAAAATCCCATCATTATTTTTTACTATATATATCATGTGTTGATCTCGGGTTATTGCACCAGTGTAGCTAAATGATGATTTCCATGGTTGTTAAATAATAGTGTTCTTGTTGTGTTATTGACATGGATTATCTGCTCTGATTTTACTTTTTAGAAAACACTCATGGAGTGGAAAAAGAAATTTTGCCAATATAAAAATGTTAGTCTGATAAGAGCATGGGAAGTCAATTGCTCTTGTGCAATGTTCTGTCTTGTGTGTTGTGGAAAAATATGTATGGAGAAATTGTATCATTGGTGTCCTTAAACCATTGCTGTAGTTGCAAGTTGGTCTCCAAACTTTTCATTATGGTGTACAATTAGTCTTGAATGATGGAAACTGCCCAGATTTTTGTTTGATTGCACGTGTCATCAAATTTCCTCGGTGCTAGCTCCAGTTCTGAAGTAAACCCAACTTTATATAGTTGGAGACGAGTGGCATGTGATAGTTTAACAATGTTTGGCAATTTTTAACGTGGGGACTTATTGTGCGACTGTAATGAAAAGCTAAAGAGGCGTTGAATCATTTAGAATCGTTGTATTACCATGGTCAGCCAATCCAATTACGTTCCATTCGTGAAACCGAGTTGCAAACACCAAAATTTGAACAAGAACAGTTAAAATGAGATCAAAGTAGTAAGGAATCTAACATCAGAAAACAGAATAACAAACAGAAAAGCAAGAACATGACCTGATATATTTGCACAGAACATGAAGGTCGATCTTCCTTGTAAAGCTTCCAGAATTGGCTCTCCTACGAGGAAAAATATGATTATGGGGCTTGTAGGCCGAAGTCCTACAACTAGTCACACTAGAATAATGCTAGATGTACACTCTCCATGATATTGTGATTGACATGTCCCTATGTGGAAGAAACATGCAGTGATGTGATAAATAAATTTAAAATCAATGGCTTTGATGGATTCACTGAAAAGAGTGTCAACAAAGATATAAATGAGAGTCTACTTGTAGCATTATTCGTCATAGTATAACTCAGCTCAATGGTTGAGCCAACTTACCATCATGTGTTGCGTCATAGGTTTTCAAATCACTTTTGTCTAAAAATGATTTCCGGATGATTGTGCTAAAATCTGGCCAACATGCACGTCATGTGATAAACCCGTGTTTTGCTTGTCACGTGTCAAGACCGCTCGATTCTAGACCCATATGTTTTTTATTTGAAGTATTTTATATAGTTTTAATATTTAAATATCAAAATTTTATTAATTTTATATTCCTTGGTGGCCATTTTTTTTTGAAAAAACATTGTTTTGAAATTTTTGAAGAATGTGTACTTAAAAAATAGAGAAAAATTTTTGAGGTTGCGTATATAATATTTTATTTTGTGAATCTTGGTTAAAAATAAGTACCTAAAAAGAAAAATATTGAAAGGATGAGAGAAGGGACCCGGGCTAAATATGACATCAAATATTTCGGACCGTTATGATTTCTCAGGCTTAAAACCGAAATCTCAAACGAGCAAATTTTTACTAGAAATTACTATTCACACAGGAATGTGTGTATTACGGATCAAAAAAGGAAAAATTCTTGGCTATTTATTTGCAATTGCACATCGATAATTATGTTATATTCATCTAGGTCTAATTTTGTGTGTCTATTTTGAAAGCGAAAGGTTGTGTCCGTGGAGCGGCGCTGCACAGATCTGATTGTGGAAGGTAAGTGTTTTTATCTTGTTACGCACATCGCTTCGCATAAATTATGCACACATATCAATGTTAATTTGTTTTCTGAAATGCATTTTGATTTGTTAATGCACGTTGTCTATTTGTGGATTTGTGTTTTTCCGAGAATTAATTTGGTGCTGAAATTATTCCGTGTTTGATGCGCGCGTGAAATTTATCATTGTACCTTGTTTTGTATTTGCATCTGTTTATCTAGGGTTTTCTTCTTTTGCGAGATAATTGGTAGAATAGTTTGGATTTATAGTTTGAATAATGTAAAATTATGATGATTGTGAAACTGCAAGCATTTATTCTTGAGATTATTAACTTGTATAAAAGAATATTCAAATTTGATTATTTTATCAATACATTGTCAACGTAAGTGAACTTCTATATGAGTGATCTTTGTATGGTATTCTCTTGCATTTTTCCATATTCACAAGTCATTATCATATGATTGTTCATATGTACTATCGAATGTTATTTTTCCCACATTTGAAACATCAAATATTTTTTTTGTTGATTATAAGTTTTCACTGTTTAGAGACAATAACATGTCTTTTAAATAGACATAAGTGAGCATAAGGTCCTTAACAATGGTATGGATGGATTTACTAATGGAGATACTTTCATTTTGTGATTCAAGCATAGAAACATAGATCTTATATTGCTGTTACATGTTTTTGACCTCTGCTAGAGAGTTTGGTTTATAAATCTAATAAGATGAAGTAACAATTCCATGATCTAACTCTGGAGAAAGAGGACGTTTTGAAGCGTATTTTATTTAATTTCTATGGATAAGCCTGCTGTTCTTTACTATGGAAGTATAGATGTCAGAAAGAGCATATCTTATTGTTAAGTATACTTCCTCATTCTGGAATTGAATATCTTTATTCACTTCTGCGGTCAAACTATCGGTCTATATTGTGATGTTGGGACTTGTGAGAAATAATCCCTCTACTTCTGGTGCAATTAATAATTACCATTTTCAAGTTACAAGTTACAACTAAGAAAATTTGAAATATAATCGGTTGCAATTTAAACGAAGTGCATATTTGGATATACGTGATCTTTGGAATATATGCATGAAGGCTGAACTTAATAAGCCTATAAGAGCATATCCCAGAGACTCTATTTTTAAAGAGCATATTTTACAATTTAGAGAGCGTCTATAAATTTATAAAGTAAATTTTTTTAAATACTCTAACAGTCTCTTTATATTTAACACTTAATTTTATTACTCCAAATATGTATTTATTATTTTTCTTTATCTTTTAACCTTGAGGGGTTGCTCAATTGGTGATGCCTTGTGTTTGTTCCCCAATGGTCACAGTTCGAGTCCCCTCAGGACCACTGAGGTGAGTATCCGGTCGTAAACTTCAGGGCCCCGTGAGATTAGTTGAGATACACGCAAGCTGACCCGGACATCCACAATTATAAAAAAAAAAAAAATTCTCTATCTTTTATTTTCACAAACCTTCCTCCAAATTATTATATTATGTCTTTCATTCTTTGTATATACTATTTAGTTATTCAATAAATGGAGCATTGAAAATTGAAATATTTTGAATGCACTTAATTATAAAGAATGGATTTTGGTCACTTTCTATTTTAAAATGTTAATTTGAAAAGTCTTTTGAAACATAATTTTAAGGATTGATTATATAAAATAGAGAGTATTTCACTTTTAAAGAGTCTTTTGGAGATGCTTTAAGCCATGGGCCCACACAAAAAGTGTGGTTAAAAATGTATGGGGAGTGAGTCCTACACAAAGTAAGAAATTATTAAGGTCAACTTCACTTATGTGGCTTATTTCGACCCACAAAAATTTTTGGGCCCATGGCTTATATTTGCCCAACGTGCTCAATTGTTGAAATTATTTTTTGAAATTTGTAAGTTAATGTGATTAGGTGTGGAAGAGGAAAGAAAGAAGTTCAAATCTTTGACCTAGGTAAACACAATCATTTTGTTTATGCCTTCAATACTTCTAAACTCAAAGATATGAATAAAATGAATCTTTACTATATTGGGAATGTCTGATAGATCTGAAGGGGCCTTCTGTAGCCATCAAGGAACAAGCCAAGGATGTTAGTAGAAGCATATCTTGTATTCAATTGTACTAGTGTTTCATTTTTAATGTATTATTAAAGATGGTAGGCATTTGATTTTTATTCCAACTACAAACGCCTCGCCCCAATGATTCTAGATCAAGATCAAATACATTTAACTGCGAAGTTGGGAAGAAATTCGTTTACATAATCCTAAAAATGAGGAAAAAAGCAGTAGAATATCAAAATGACGCGAACAGCGGAAAATTACCTAATTTTGAGCACAATGTGTAAAAAAAAAAAGAAAAAAAGAAAAGGAATGAAAGAAAGAAAATTATAAATTAAGAGTGATTATGAATTTATACTAAGGTAGCAATGTGGATCATGCCAGCATCACACCATTTGTTCCATTCAACTCACTGCATTGAGATGATTTTCAAATCTCACCGACAGATGTCTTGAGATCCGAATTGTCTATGTTACCAAATTACTCTACTACTACCCCCTATTTGTAGCCAATTTGCAAACCTTAATATCTCTTAGCAGGCCTCATTTCTAACTATTTGTATAAAAGGAAAATTATTTTCATTTTCAGGCTTGTTCTTCTGTGGTTTTTATAAAAGCCGACTGTTTAAGTAGTTCTACAGAAAATGTTGAGATTCAAAATTTTGACAAAAATATACACAGATCATCTAGATTTGAAACATAATAGTGAAGGTCTATGTTCTCCCTCAAGCCCTGCTGTGGCTGTCTCCACCTGTTTCTTTAATGTTAATTCATGGTGTTGCTTGACTTCTTCTTGTTAGGATCTGCAAATGGTTCTTTCAGATGATTGTGAAACTGGTTATTATTAGACATACTTCAATTCTTTTTATGACTAACTGTACATAAGTTAATGCACTTTGTTTACTTGTACATCATTTTGTAGGATTTGTGCAATCAGCAATATCTAGACAAGTTCTTCCATCAACCAATTTATTTTGAGGTACATCTTGAAAAATGGCAGATGGAATATCAAGCTTTTGGGGGCCTGTCACATCTACACATGAGTGGTGTGAGCCAAATTATGTCTACTCTTCCTATATTGCCGAATTTTTCAACACCATGTCTAATGTACCAGGCATTATATTAGCACTCATCGGTCTCATGAATTCCCTGAGACAACGTTTTGAGAAAAGGTTTAGCATCCTTCACATATCAAATATGATACTCTCCATTGGCAGCATCCTATATCATGCCACGTTACAGCGGCTGTAAGTTTTCTATGTATGTTCTTATCTATCTGCAAACTGAGCTGGAGGTGGTGAATTTTTTTGGGTCATTTACATTTATGAATTTTGCTTCATGTTTGCTTAATTAATGCTAGTATACCATTTTAATAGAAGTTTAAAAAGAAAGCAAGCATGCATGAGTCCAGAAATGTTAAAAGTGAAATTCAGAAATTTTATAAACACTATCAAAGTCTATTAAGAAACCAACAGAGGGAAACTATTCCATGGAGACCAGAAACATGTTATGACAGAATTTTGTCCCTAGAAGTTATGTTTATTTCCCTTTTCTGGAATACAGTAATCCCATATGACATCTTATACTTTTCCTTCTGGCTTTGTGTACTGAATCTGGAGATGTATCCCTTCTCAATGATTGAGTAGCGGAAACAGAAAGAAACGAGAAAAGAATAAATGGTATTTCCATTCTAAATTCTATTTTCAAGGTGAGTTTCCTTGTATTTTGTTTATTCCCATTATAAAATCCTATGTTGAGGTGATTGTCTATCTGTTTGATATAATGTGCTGCAATTTATTGCTGATTCTTTTCAACCATTTTATCTCTGCGGAACCTTTAGGAGGTATGGACAACTCGAATGTGATGTATTCGCAAATAAGTTTTAAATTTTTTCCTTAACTATAATTGAAACTTTCTTGTAAATGTGCATAATAGAGTAAGGAAGATAAACTTAATGCTAGTAGGTTTTGATGTTATAAATTCCTTACATCTTCTGAACTTCAAGGCAAGTAGAACTTGATCTTTTTAGTTAAAGAACTTCATATAGTCTTTGTGTTGCTCATATCCATGTCCACCAAGTGTTATGAGTAAATTTATTGATTAATTTAACAGGATCTTTTCCAACCTCCCTCTCTCCAACTTTTAGTTGTTATTTAACCTGCCCCTGCCCCTGCCCCTGCCACGTGAGGTAGGGAGAGAAGGGGTGGGGTTGGGTTGGGTGGAGGTAAAGATATTGAAATGAATTGCTCATTGCTTCATGCAGTCTGCACATTCTGTGATAGAATCCAGTTAAACTCTCCTCTTTCCAGATGACGTAACTAGTAGGGTATCTGAGAGAGCATTAATTGGTTTCGAAATGGAAGAAAAATCTATTTTTTGGCAATATAGAAGTCTGCCCTAGAACTTGTGAAAATCTTACTTCATACTATCTGATGTGCTATTTGATTCACAAAGTATTGCTAGACTTGAACACAGTTTTGTATTTTACAAGTACCTCACTACTGGGTCTTTTGTTTTGTCTGTTATTTTCTCTTCCTTCTTATGGTACCCAGTTATAGACTATTTTTGTAAATTTCAATTGGGCGTGGTTGTGAAAGTTTACAAGTGTGAATCTACTGCATGAACACAAAGTTGCTTTTTATTTTATTGGTTTTTGCTTTCGTATGTTTGTCAGTGTTTGTTTTCTTCTCAGTTTAGCATGTCAACTATTGTCAAGTGAATGAGGTTTAAAGCCAACTTCCTGCCAGCTGTGCTCTAGCTTCTCATGCTATGTTGCCTTTATGTCTTTTTAGCTTTTAGCATGGCTGTTGTTGATCAAGAAGAAGTTGCTAAGATAGGGGCTTCGAATTATCTCATTCATAAATATTAGCATGTTAGTGGTCCGTTACCTTGTTGACTTTTAGAAGCTGAAAAGCGCAGAAGCAACGAATATGTGTCGCTGTTTCACTTTTATGTATTGTCAGTTTTTAATTTTTAATTTTTTTAATTCACAGATAACAAATATATCAAATGCTTTACTTCTCTGTTCGTTAGTATAATTCTTGGACGATGTTAATGGGGATCCTGATAGCAGCGGACCTTCTTTATATATCTTCTTTTTCATCGTTTTGGGTGCACTTTCAGTCTTGATTCGTAGTTTGATATTAAATATCATATTATCTATATGAATGTAAAAAATAACAATGCTGAACTTAGGATATCAAGTTAATTGTCTGTCATTTATTGGGTTATGCCGTTGAATTATCTCCCATGAGAAGGAAGGCAAATTCTTGTATTTGTAGACTGTAATAGTGGATATGAATGTTGTCATAGTGGATATATTGGACTTTTTGTTGTGATGCGGTTGCAACCATTAATTGTTGCCTGTAGCGATTATTGCGAAAGAAATTGAAGAGCCTATTTTAGTTTCTATGCATCCTTGGATTTGTCATTGTTTTTTCTGTCGATATCTTCCTACGTTGACGAGTGGACTTATTGGAAGATCATTGTGCATGTCCTTAGAATCACTATTGTGAAACTGTATTATGGGATCCCATTTAGTTGTATGACCTATTGGAAATTGGTTTTTATTCTATCAATTTACTAATGAATATGAAATGCTCTTTAAGCATGTGAATACTAATTAATGTTTTTGAGTGCCAATAAGCTTCTGATGAATATATACATCCATGGAATATATACTAATCGCAAATTGGTAAAAGGCAAGCTTGATATTAAGCAATCACAATTATTATGACTCACTGAATTACACCAAAATAGTTGGTGGATGACAATATTAAGTGCTTCTAAAGACACAAATTGACAGCTACTATTCGTCTAGGGGTTTTGTCTTTCATGGTTCCAAGTGGTGGTGTTGAATGCTCTTGATTATGGAATGGCTGCATGAATGTTACTTTGTTTAACTGAAAACGAAATACTCTATCATGTTATGTGTAATTGCTATTTTGTACATCTACTTATTTTGGCAATTTTGTCTATAATTATCATTAATTAATGAAACCAACACAGAGAAGTAAGCTTTATTTAATTTGGATTCCCCCCTCACCACCTTCTCACACCCCCCTCCCCACCATCATCTGGAGTTGGGAGGTAGTTCAGAACTGCTTTTAGTCCTCTATAAAAAGATTTGATCTAGAAAAATGATTTGAGGCTGCGAAGTGCTCGGCATTAGGAGTTTGGAAGGATTATTGCTCTGGGAAGCTATACATGGAATTCTGGATTCTTTTGAGGTATTTTTGTTGGGATGGGGGATACATAATGTAAGTAATGGTGCTTGTATGTGACGTGATAAGAGCTAAAAATTTTCCTTGGATCGTCTATTTGATCCTATCGAAACTATAAAACAGAAAAGCAGCAGTTGTAAGAAAGGTAAGGAACTCGCTTCATCACCGAGGAGAGAATTCTAAGGATTCTGTATTATAATTAAGCTAGACTTTATTCCTTTTACTTATCAAAAAAAATAATTAAGCTAGACTAGCGAGTGAAAAAAAAAAGGTGTTGTGCTTATCTCGACTCTATATAGACTGCTTCTGAATCTTTGTTGGGTTTCTTAGAGAAGTTATGGTTGGTGTTTTTCCCTAGTATTGTTTTCTGTTTATGCTATGTGCTCAGGAATTGCACTGCTTTCAGTACTTTGGTCCCTTGCAATATTTTGATTGTTGTGGTTTCTAGCACTCTGCTTACCATGATGACATGAATTGATCTTGATAGTAAAATGATGACTTTTATAACATGTGATTGGTATTGGAATATATCGGAATGTGGTGTGATTAAATTGGTGCTGTATGATTTTCGTTGTAAGTCTGATTAATATAATATAAAGTATTGCTTTATGACAAAATAACAAATGCTGAACCTGTACTCGCTCACTTTCAAGTTATTAAGGACGATGTACGGAAAATATTGTGTTATTGAAACTGTCATCTTAGAAAAGCTTCAATTTAATATATCTGTTTATGTCAATCAGACGATATTTCTTGCTATAATACATTGGTGACTACTATCCATATTTTATTTTTAGGCAACAGCAAGGTGATGAAACACCCATGGTGTGGGAAATGCTCCTATATATTTACATCCTATACTCACCAGATTGGCATTATCGGAGTACAATGCCTACATTTTTGTTCCTCTATGGGGCAGTTTTCGCCGTTGCACATTCACAGCTCCTCTTTGATATTGGTTTTAAGATGCACTACTTGCTGCTTTGTTTTCTTTGCATTCCTCGGATGTACAAGTATTACATTTACACAGACAACAAATCTGCTAAGCGGCTTGCAAAGGTGTATGTCGCCACTTTATCTACTGGAAGCCTCTGCTGGCTAGTTGACCGTCTGTTCTGCAAGGACATCTCGCGCTGGTTCTTCAATCCACAGGGTCATGCAATGTGGCATGTTTTCATGGGTTTTAACTCTTACTATGCGAATACGTTCTTGATGTACTGCCGTGCCCAACAGCTCGAGTGGGATCCAAAAGTTAAGCACTTTTTGGGAATTTTCCCCTATGTGAATATTCAAAAACCGAAAGCCCAGTAGAAATTACGGAACCGCTAATTTGCTGGCGAAAGCAACGGGTCATGATTCTCTCCTTTTCTTTTCTCAATTTGAAGAATGCAATGCAAATGGTAACTGGGAATCATTATGGCTGATCGGATATTGGTTAAATTTTGACAGTACGATATTTTGAAATACTTGCACAAAAGATTACATGAACTAGGCATTAGTAATTGAAATTGTCATCTTTTATTTTCTTTTGAAATTAGATGGGTATTCTTATTATTTTTGAATTATGAATGATGAGCGAGACGGGTTTTAGATTAATCTGTTAGCAAGCATCTAATGTCATTGAACCATAGTTTTTTTCACATGCGCCTTTGTACATTCCCCTGAGATAGGTCTCAAATGTTTTTCTACTGGTTAGTTGAAGTTTCTTAGAGAATGTATTTGTTAGAATGGTCGGCTTTGAGTACTTCCTATAAGTTGGTTGTAGATTATTGGGTGCATTTCATCGATGATTTTGTTAGCTTATTATTTGCTGAGAAATTACGAGATCGTTTCCTCTTGTATTATGTTTAGCATTGTAACTTAATCTGCTTGGAATCAAATCCATATTTTGATCTTCTCTAGAAGTTGGGTTAAATTCACCAATAGCCATCCAATTTCATACTTAGTGTCACATTGGCCACTTAATTTGATTTTATTTCACCATGGTCACTCAACTTCATACTTAGTATAACATTGACCATTCAATTTGATTATGTTAAATAAATGGGTAATTAGTACGTGACGTCCTTATTTTTCACTATTATTATGGAAAACGTTCTTATATTTCATTTTTTTGCATTTTCACCATTATTTCTATCTTTCATTGCGCAAAAGACCCTTATCTTTAAACGAAAGAAAAAGAAAGAACTAATTGCAATTATAGTCCCAGATTTTTTAAAAAAGTGCAAATAAGTCCGAAATAAATTATTAAAAGGGTAATTAGTACATAATATTTCTACCTTTTACTATTATTGTGAAAAACGTCCATACATTTCAATCTTTTGGTATTTTCAACGTTAATTACACATTTGATTGTGCAAACTATCATTTCTATCCATTTTCATCCAATTTCCTAATAAAAAGTTGTGAAATGACAAATATATCCTATTATTTAAATAAAAAATTAATTGTAACTATAATCTCAGTTTTCTTTTAAAAAAATGCAAACGAATTCCAAATAAATTATTAAAAAAGCGACAATGAGTCTTAAATAAATTTTGAAAAAATTAGAAATTAAAAAAAGAATTTTAAAAAGGGTAAACAAGTCTCAAATAAATTATTAAAAAATTATAAATTAATTTTTAAAAAAAAATGTAAACGAGTCCCAATTAAATTATGAAAAAAAATATAAATTAAATTTATTTAAAAAAAGTGAATACAAGTCCCAAATAATTTATTAAAAAATTAGAAATTAAAAAAATTAAAAAGTGTATACGAGTCTTAAATAAATTATGAAAAAAATAGAAATTTTAAAAAAGTGTAAACAAGTCTCAAATAAATTATTAAAAAATTAGAAATTAATTTTTTTAAAAAATAAAAGTGCAAACGAATCCCAAATAAATTATTATAAAATTATAAATTAAATTTATTTTAAAAAAAAGTGAATACAAGTCCCAAATAAATTATTAAAAAAATTAGAAATTAAAAAGTGCATACGAGTCTCAAATAAATTATTAAAAAATTAAATTAAAAAATATTTTTCTTTATTTATTTTATTTAAATATAAGGGTATATTCGTCATTTCACATCTTTTTATTGAGAAATTAGATGAAAATTGATAGAAATGATGATTTGTGCAATCAAATGTGTAATTAATGGTGAAAATGCAAAAAAAAAAAAAAAAAAAAAAAATGAAAGGCATGGACATTTTTCTCAATACTATAATTACAATTAATTCTTTAACTTTTTATTTAAATATGTTGGTATATTCGTCATTTCACAGGTTTTATTGAGAAATTGGATGAAAATTGATAGAAATGATGGTTTGCGCAATCAAATGTGTAATTAATGGTGAAAATGCAAAAAAAAAAAAAAAATGAAATGTATGAACGTTTTTCACAATAATAATGAAAGATATGGACATTATGTGCTTTTACTATTTTAATAATTTATTTGGAACTCGTTTGCACTTTAAAAAAAAAAGGAATACGATTGCAATTATTTCTTTTTTTTTTTTTTAAATATAAGAGTATATTTGTCATTTCACAACTTTTAATTGAAAAAATGGATGAAAATGATCTTTTGTGCAATGAAATGTGGGAATGATGGTGAAATGCCAAAAAAAAAAGGTAAGAACATTTTTCACAATAATAGTGAAAGATACGGAAGTTACGTGCTAATTTTGTACTATTATTTATTTCTATTGCCATACACCTCTAGGTATGTGTTTTTAACTTCTGTTGATTTACTTGGTAAGATCATATATTGATTATCTAATTTAATGTTTATTTTTGTTAAATGTTTCATGAGTAAATTCTATTTGTGTAACTATGTTTTTATCATAGTTTCAGTAATTCAATTTTGTTTAATCGGGCCGCTGCACTTTAATATATGGGAAATTATAGTTGTACATAAGAGGTTAACAATCGAGGCTGACAACCTCTCACATGTGTGCGGGGGTCCGCATGTTTAAAAAAATTCAAAAAAAAATAAAAAAAAAATGGACCCCTCATTGTGAGTGTATGTGAACCTGTGTGTCAACCATTTGATTGTACAAATAACATGTCCCTTAATATATAATAATTTCAAATAACAACATTGGTGTACATGTGTTCTTAAAGGGTAAATAACACCAAAAATCCCGAACTTTTGACTTGTTTTATTTTGGCCCCAACCTTTAAAAAGTAGCATATATGTCCTCACTCCTCAGGCTTTCATTTTCATAGCACTTAAGTTCCCTATTAGACAATTTTACCCTTATCTTTATGCACCTAGTTAAAATTCATTCAAAACGATGATTTTACCATTACATTTAATAAACCAAAAAGTAAATAAAAGCAAGATAGAAAAAGAACGAATTATTCCTTTCTCCACCCATTGCTTGTCAAACACTTCCACCCGATCAGATCAGAGTCAACTTCCACTACCACCAAATCCCCAATTTCTTAATCCATCAGTGACCACCCAACTTTATACTTGGTGTCACTATGAGAACCAAATTTGATTTTGTTTCACTATAATCACTTAATTTTATACTTAGTGTTACTATGATCACCTAATTTGATTTTATTTCATATAACATTGCACTATGACCATCCAATTTCATATAATGTTGCACTATGACCACTCAATTAATATTTCATCATGGCCATCCAACTTCTTTTCACTATTTTCATTGATTTTAGAATTGGTAAAAGGGTAACTTTTGCATTATATATATAAATTAAATTTGAAAAAAATTAAAAGAAAAACTTATTTAAAAAAGAGTTACTTAAAAAAATTTAATAAAATAAAAACTTATTTTTGAAAAAAAATGTTACTTAAAAAAATAAAATAAAAACTTATTTAAAAAAAGTTACTTAGAAAAATAAAATAAACACTTATTTAAAAAAACATTTTTTAAATAAAATAAGAACTTATTTAAAAAAAAAAGTTACTTAGAAAAATAAAATAAAAAGTTATTTTAACAAAAATGTTCCTTAAGCCCCTATTTGACACACATTATTTCAAAACTCATTTTCAACCACATATTTTTCAATCAAATAATTTTTTTAATCACATCAATAACTTTTCCTTACTTTTTAACTACATATTTCACATCATATCACTATTTAAAATATATTTTTTTTGAATAATTTCCATCAAACACCCCCTAAAAAAAACTTATTTAAAAAAACATTTTTAAAATAAAATAAAACTTATTTTAAAATAAACCTTTTTAAAATTAAAACAATTAAAAATATTTATTATATATATATATAATACAAAGTTACCGTTTTACCTCTTTTAAAATTAATGAAAATGGTTAAAAGAAATTGAACGGTCATGGTAAAACGTTATGTGAAATTGAATGGCCGTTGGGAAATAAAATCAAATTGGATGGTTATGATGACATTAAATATAAAGTTGGGTGGTCATAGTGAAACAAAATCAAATTGAATAGTTATGGTTATGGTAACACTAAGTATAATGTTGAGTGGTCATTGGTGGATTTAACCAAATTTGGGAAGAGTTTGAATAATAGGGATGAAAAAGTTTCGCATCCCCAACCTCGCTTGCCCGACTCGGAAGGAGCGGGAGCTCTCTTTCTTGATTTTCTGAATATCCTTACTTTATTTTACTTTCATATTTTTAACTTAAACCGTATTTAAAAATTAAAAAATAATATAAAAGGGCAATTTGAACTTTTTATTTGTAATTTTTGCGAAATGTAACAAATTTTTATAGCACTTTTGCTAGATACATTTTCTTTCGTGACAAGACTTTACAATGCGTCTTCAGATGTGAATATTTTCGTCATTGGAAAAAAAAAAAATATCATTGCATTTCCATATATGAAATCGTCGATTATTCTTCGAGGCTGAAATCTTCATGATGTTCCATACTTCAAAAGATCCATTTGTTCGCTACAGGGAAAAATTGAAAGACAGAAAAAAAGGTAAAATCATTTCATGATGAAGCATATCACAATTAGAAAAGCAGGGATGTTGCTGTGGTTCCCTCAATGACCAAAATTGCACACAAGTTGATAGAAAAAAAAATACAAGTTGGATAATACAATTTGGGGTTTCCAATATGTTTCTCTCAAAACAAAGTTAATTCTATTAAATTGTAGAGCTTAATTATTGCGACTTTGCGGAGTCAGTACGTGAAATTTCATACTTTTAATTTTGATTTTGCCCTAATTATAGAGAAACATCATTAAGATTTTGAATTACCACCATAACGTGAGAGATATTCTCTAATATTATAATGAATTACTGTAGCATAGAAGATGACGTAGTATTACATTAAGAAGAACCTCATTAAGTGCTTGTTTGGGATAAATTAAAATCCAATTAAATGAAAATATAGCCGTTATTGTGTCTTACTCGTCTAATAAAAGTCAACAATAACGGCTAATTTTTCAATTTTAATCAAATTTTAATCTTTACCAAACACACTCTAAATCTTATTTTTTTTCTTTTATTTCTACGAATTTATCGCTCTTGGTAGTAAAATTAGAGTTTCTAGTTCTCAACAAATTTCTTATAAAACAAAGTCAATTTCAATGAAAAGTATATATAATTAGCGTGTATAAACACTACCAAAAAAAAAAAAAAAAGGCTTCAAGCACGAATTTTCAGTTCCTGAAGCCACAATATCTGTTGCTAATAATCGTCACCAACAGAAAAGATCTAATTCTTATCTCTTACGCTTTATTCTCCATGCAAAACAACATTACATGGATACACATCTACCAACAAATTAACCAAAATTCGAATTCTAAAACTGCAGGCAAGTTACAAGCAAGTGCGTTTGGGTAGATTTAGAGGAATGACTTCTTGTCTGAAAATTTATAGTGAATTTCTTGCTTATTTCTGAACAATAATATGTTATTAGCTTGAACCATGAAAAGGTAAGGGTTTCCTTCTTAGTTATAGTAATATCTTTTTTTTTTTTTTTATGACTCAGGTTTCAAGCTTCTCCCGACTAATTCAGAAGAGCGACGGCCTTTCCCTTGATTCGCCACCCAGATAAATTGAATGCGATCATAGCTTTACACTGACACTTATCATTTAATACATACAAAAAATACAATAATGCGTATAAAACATCAATAAAGTGTTTAAATAATTATTATATTTGTGATTCATGATTGTCACAAATATACAAGTTCAATAGTAAATAATGCAATGAAGGAGAAAGAAATGGTTGGATGGGGTAAAATAATCATTTTATGCTCGACATCGATAAAATTGTTTCCATTGACAATGGGCTATCTCAATTTTCAGTTTTAGCGGTCGGTCTGCTTTACATCTCTACATGATAGACTATTGTACCATTTATTAATTTATATTAATATACATAAATTCACCTACACATAATTGAAATACATTAATAAAAATAAATATACTCACACAAGAATCTTGAAATTAATTATACCATGCATTTGCTTTTATTAGAAAATCTTTTCTTTGGCTATACAACAAAGCTTTCAGTCCAAGAATAGTTGGACGCATGCGTGCCATTAAGAACAATCTTAGAGGCATGTCAAAAGTAAATCATTCGTCTCTCTTATATATTGTTTTTGCTACCTTAATTCCAAATTTGAAATTATTTTCTATGCATTTTGTCATATAAATTTTCAATGATGGACAGAAGGGAAGGTATCTTAGATGGGAAATGCAAAGGAATCTGCATTCTTGTTGTGAATGATGATTTTACATGTCGGAATATCGCGACTGAAATGCTTAAGCACTGCCCTCATGAAGGTACTGAGTGAAGCAGAATTAGCATAAGAAATATGTATGATTCTGGTAATATAAATATTTGTTGCATGTTATGCATACAACTTGATTCACTAGTTGTTTTCATTTTCTCAGAATTGTATACTGGACGAATTTCGGAGGCTATAAGTATCATGTGGGAGAGAAAGGATAGCTTCGAACTGGTTTTAACAAATGCTCACAGGTTAGAGTCAGACGAATTTTATATTGTCCAATGTGTTCAAAACCGGTTCAATCTTCCTACCATTTGTAAGTACAACTTTTTAGTTCCTTCATATTACTCGAAAATAATGATGTTCAGACAAAGTCTTCAGTTTTCAAGTTTTTCGTTGCAGTGATGTCACCAGATAAGATGAAGATAGCATCAAATGGTGAAGATTATATTGTTTCAGCATATGTTGTGAATTCTTTGAGTCGAAAGGATATAAATGGTCTTTGGCAATCTGCATTTAAGAAAGTAAAAGCCAACAAGGTGGTAGATAAACTAGAAGGCAATTCTCAAGAGAGATCCATGTCGTATAATGTAGTTGAAGCGGAGAATAATTCATCATCAAATAGTGAGCCGACACAAGCTCAACATCAACTAAAGAGAGAAGAAGATAGAAATTCAAGTGAACAAAATGAAATTGGTAAAGATGATTCCCATAATAAAAAGAAACCGAGGATGGTGTGGACTAGAGAAATGCATCAGAAATTCTTGGAAGCCATCGACTTTTTAGGCCGGGAAAGTAATATGCCCTTTTCTTTTCTTTCTTTTTGTCCCCTTTCTCTTGTTCTTTTAAAATAACAACCACCCATACATTTTCACTGTTGCTTGGTGCTTTCTCAGAAGCAGTACCAAAGAAAATAGCTGAGAGAATGAAAGTTCCCGGTTTAACCAGAGAAAATGTTGCTAGTCATTTGCAGGTTTTTTCCATTTCAAATTTGAATCTTCAACTTGTTATGATCCTTAAATTCTTGATATAACAAAGATAGTTTGATCTTTTTTCCAGAAATATCGCGATTGCAAAAAAAGAGATCAGGATGTAAGTGTTAATTCCATGTATGACACGAACACGAGAAATCTATACCAGGGATCATGTTCTTTTCCATCCCTTTCGGTGTCAAGATTCTACTCCTTGCAAAGGAATTCCAGTACCGTACAACAGGGTTACACAACACCTTTACACCAAGGTTCATATTTTTTGAATGCAAAAGAATCTACAAACACCTTGAACTTGAGGCAATCACAATTACTTTCTGCAAACAATCAGAGGGTCACTCGATTCCTAAATAGAATCGTGCCAGAAAGAAACAACTATACAAATCTTGGGATTTCGCAACAGTTGCAACAGAAATGCATTCCTAGAGGACAAGACAAAGAAGCATATGGTGAGATCAATAGAGATAATTCACCAACAGGCACCAACCAGTCGATAAATTCTAATTCTACTTATGTGTACGTTGGATTGAGATTTGCAGATGATGGAAAGTCAATCAAGAGTAGCCAACATCAAGTTTCTACTCATAATGTAATCAGTACAGAAACACTAGTTTCCGATTTAAGAACTACCGGGGATGAGTTAAATTTTAATTGGCTGGGAACATCCACGAGTTATAACCAACCAAACATGAGTTCATTTTCGAGCCCTTCAACATTGACAGATTGCATGTCCTTACAGCCTTCTCAGCCAGAAACATCTGCAGATCATAATCCTTCAACGTTGATCGAGGGCATTTCCCAACAGCCTTTTCTGTTAGAAATGCAACAACGACAATTTATGCCAATTTTAAGACCATCTTTGCCACGACTGCCAGCAAACGAGGATGATGTCCAACACGTTTCAACATCAGAAAATAGCAGCTTCCATCAACACCCTTCTATCCCATTACCACAAAAATTGCAAGAATCAAACGATTTTCTCACTGACAGGGAGATGAACAATATTTTTATAAATGGAATAGGAACTACATATCCTCAATATACTTTGGAAGACTTAGATGATTCATTTTTTGTTGATGATGAATCAGTTCGGTAAATAAATTTTTTTTTCCACATATTTGTGTTTTAACAAGTATGATCTCAAGGTGTATATGTAGTTTATAATTGGATAAGCATTAACTTTAGTTCAGAATTTCCAAAAAAAAATTGTACTTCAGATTTACAGTCACCTACCAAAAGTCTTGCTATAGTAATTTTAGTTTCTTGCACTAAGAATCTGATAATCTGAAACACATTTATACCTTTATTCATTTACTTATCTTGTGGTGTATTTGGGCATAATAATGTCAAATTAGATTATCCGCGGAAACAGACATTTGTTATAGTCGATCACAAACGTCACTTCAACATAGCCATATACATCAAGAAGGAAACTATATAGGAGATTGTCTAGCTAAAGAAATAAGCACTCTGTTGGATAAATCGGTGCATAATTATATTTTGTTAACTAAAACACATGCATGATTTTATTTTTTATTGACATGCAAATTATCAGACAATATTTTGACTTGCTGAAATGACGATATGTACATGAAAAATAATAAAACGACGAGTTACTGACATGTAGGAAAATATGAAACTTAGAAGAAGATAAATGAAGCGATGTAAGCAAATACAAATCTACTTTAGATAGATTTTACCCATAGCATTGATGCTAACAAGATCAAATAGACGTCTGTTAATTTCTCAAGATGAAATACTTCTTTCAAAATTGATATATTACAATATTAATTTCTGCCGGACGAACAATATTTTATCGTACTCTTCTATGACGATTGACGAAAGATAAGACAAAACTCGAAAAATAATTTTCCAATGGTCATATATTTTGGCACAAATTAATTTTAACTATTAAATCGCACCATTTCATATTTAATGATGTAGATCTTATACTATCAAAATGTCACAGCTTTTTATCATGCACCTTTTTGAATATATAGAAGAACTTTGCAAAAACAGTAAAGAAGACAGACATAAATGATTTATTAATATTACTAGTTATTGATAGAGATTTTTGAGACATAACTCCGAAACTTGATTTTAGTAATTAATAGTATGCATGTGACAACCAAGAAATTGATTTGATAATTAGTAATTGATGTGAATGACTGAATGTTCTTTATCGTTTTCTAAATTAAATTCTTGACTAATTTTTGCTTTATTTTCTTGAATTTGGGATCAAATTTTTAATACGTCCACGAAATACTCTCTATATATACGTATAACTAAAGGATGTCAATTTGAGCAATAATTCGAGAAACAATGTTGTTTGGTATTACAACGTTGTTATGTTCGAAGTAGAGGGGTTCCATGTTTCCCTTCTTGTTTCGATTAAGTCGAGTGAAGTTCTTTCAAGATGAATAATGTTCTTGAAGAATGTCAGAGAAAATCTAACCATGAATTTGGTAATTAAACAAAATAATTCTACAAGCTTGATGATGATATTAATCAACCATACAAATACAATGAAAGAAGTGAAAAGTCATCTTGTATGCTTGTTTGCTTCCATCAATGATCACATAGGAGAAATTATTTTCCAAATAAAACTAAAATTGGTGTCAAAAAAATGTCTGCAAAATGCCACACGTGATTGAACATCTGTTAACAATACATCACCTGATCACGCCCCAAAATCTGAGTTTTTTGGATGTTTATTTAGTAAAAACATGGAAAATTATCATTTTCTGCACAATGGAGTACTTCATTTATTTGAAGTGCATTCTGTCTACAAATGTCGCAAGTCAAGAAGGCGCCAGTTTCTTCAAAGTTCAAACGTTGAAATCTTGAAATAAGGCCCCTAACCATCATAAGATCCAGCATCTGCAGCCAGAAGAATCTTGTAGTCCTTCAAACCATCTGTCCCACGTCGGATTTGTAGGACCATTCGTTCTGGTACACAAAAATAACCAAGCTCTCTACATGTAAAGTGAATTCGACACCATGGGACAGTAATAAAAAAGAAAAGCAGCAGAAATCTTGTTTATTGTAATCTTCAGTCGTGTGCTGAGTACTGCATACTAAAGATGCTATTTTAATACAAAGTTGATTGCATAAAGGACTTGTGAAGCATTTTAAAAGCAAGGGAAGGAGTCTTACAGTGGGAGAAGTGGATCTGGCTTGGTTTCAATGTTCATCAGCATTCTGTCAAGAACACAAATTCACTTAATGAAATGCTGACAGCAGATAATTAGTACATCACCTATGTATTTTCTCTTACTTACTCCTTACAAGCTGCTGATGCTTTCTCGATTTTATCAAGCTGTTCCAGTTCTTCCTGTACACCATGTATCATCACATGTAAATATAAGTCCTTAATTAATTACAGCCTGCATTTTGCTAACTAGCAATATTAAATACATTTAAGCAACAACAAAGAAACCCCAAGAAAAAGTGTCATGTGCCAGACGAGCCTTAACATTTAATCATCTCATGAAGACTGTGTCTGCGGGATCTTAAACTAGAAGAAACTCTTTAGCATAGCATTGGCATATCAATTGCGAAAATACCTAACGATTAGGATTATTGGACTTATTTCATAGGCAAAACTGAGATATGCTAAAATGCAGTGCCGAACCAGATTGACAATCCACAGCTATGCAATAAACTTCATGTTTCTCTCAAGAGTCTGAGACATTCACATTACTATTGAATATTGATTTATGCTTATTAGGTTTATAACTGAATCTTTTTGCAAAATATACGTGTGCAAGTACCATCCTACAAGACAGAACCATATGCTTTTTTTTTTTTTAAATTATCCTAGTACAACAAATGCGGAAAAACTAAGTCGATTGAGTACTAAAAATCAATAATAATGATAATGTCTTTACCACAGATTGACATATCATTCCTATCTAAATGCAATGTTTACAGATCGAGCCCTTCAAACTGAATTGCATCTTTGGGTGACTTGACTTAATAGGGTATTGTAGACAATAGTGCAACCCAATATTTCATCCATCACTGCTCATTCTCAGTATTTTTTTATTTTTTCCTAGTACACGTCGTACATGCATTCTATGAGCATAAGATCCAAGTGGATATCTGCTCATTCATACATCTTATCAAGATCAGCATAGGTCCTAGCATACAATCAGAAATTGTAACACGTTATTAATATATAAGCATGCGCTTTACTTAATGACAGACACAAAAGAAGTTGAATACAAAAATTATAATAGGCATTCTAAGAACATGAACTTCCACTAATGAATAGATCATCAAGAAATTTATGTAGATAATCATCAGCGATTACGCACAACCAATATGTGCGTTCATTAGTTTGTACTAAACATACACAGAAATGCAAACCAGTTCTTCCATTTTGGTGGTGATGATTGTTGACATCTGAAAGCCACTGCAGAAAATCTATCTTGAACAGAGTGTTATTTCAAATGTATGATATCCTAGCAATAAAAGTCTTATAGATAAAAACATGCAGGGCAATTTTGATATAGATGGTTGTTTCTAGAACAATTGCTTCTAAATATCCAATTGTACAGATGGCTGCCCTATTATCGTGGGAAACTTGCGAGAGTCGAGCAAATAAGAAAATATGCCAGAATATCAAGAAAACAGAGATATTTACGGACACGTAAGTTACAAATTTATATATGAATTGATAAAGTAGATAGGTATACAGCCAATGCTGCATTTTAAAGCCACCAGTAAGCGGATAAAACTGCAGTTAGTACTTATGCAAGAGCTCGTTACAGTTTATATTGCTAATGCTTTAAAAATTGTTGTGTTGAAATGCAAAGGGTACATCCACAGTACTTCAAAGTTTCAGTTAATTACAGATTAAATAATAATCCTTTTGGACATTTAACTAAAAGGGAGCCATTCAACAGTGAACATTCTAGCATACACGATACATAGAAAGGAAGGGAACTATTATTAACTTTCTAATTCTACTAGAAGAAGCAAATATATCTGCACAAAATATGTACAGGGAAGAAAGTGGTACGCTGACAGTCTGACTAATATTGTTGTCTGATTCAGAAAATGAAGGATGATTAGTTTGATCTGATCCATTGATCGCAATAAAATATATGAAAAATTGCAGTAGAGATCCATAACCTACTCGTTTTGTGCAAATGAGTTCCTAACCTTTAAATCTTGGCACTTACATCCTCAATCTAACACTTTTACAGCAGATTCAATCCCTATAGACGGATATCCAAACTGGCATCGAAATGGCAAGTGAGTCTCACAAATCCATTATCTGTAAGGATAAATGAGTAGATACTTAATTTGAGTGAAATTAAAAAGAACAGAATTAAAGAAAAATCGCCTCTGTAACTCCCTAACAACCCCACCACCACCATAACCACCCATGCAATTTAGGAGGAATCAATGAAAAGGACATCAATTCAAATCTTGGATTTTCGAATTGAGAGAGACGTCGAGCGATGAAGAATTCTCACTATTTCTTAGATTCATCCACCCAGCTATAGAAATCCAGTGCCAAAAAATCAAATTTCTTAAGTACTCGGCTCGTTCATTCACAAATAATATATACTATGTGTGTGTGTTTCCAAGCAAACAACAATAAAACTTTTAATCCGCCATTTCAGGCCTTTGATTCAGGCTGCCAATTTCCAGAGTATTTACAGAGGAACAGAACGCACAGAAGTGATCCCTAACAACACATCCTCAACCTGAACCAATCAGCTATATTTGTGGATATTGCGGCCAAGACATTCGTTAATGCTTTGCATGTTGCTGGAAACTGTTACTTTGTAGACTTGTTATGGTCTGCGTGATCATGTCATGACTCTTCTTTGAAGTGTATATGTACAGACTGATGTCTGACATTAGCAGTGTTAGATAAGATCGCGTCTGATATGGTTATGGCTTAGAGTTGGGGCGAACTAACAAGTTGGGGTAGCCGCGGGGGGGCTAGTTCATTTGGTGGTGGCTGGAGATTTCGGATGGCTGATTTGCGGGATGGTTAGCAAAGATGATGCATTTGTCCTCTTTTTTCCATTTTTTGTTTTGTTTTCTATTGAATGTTTTTCATTTTTCTCTCTTTCATTTCATTTTACGGAAATTAAGTCTTTACCCATTTCATCTGTATGAAGAGTCAACATGATAGTCACGTGTCATTTCATCGGTAATTGGAAAAAATCCGTCCATACTCCATAGAGACAGGTTTACTACCAAAGTGAAAGGTTGATGAGTGCCAACAATTAAAGGATAGGGATCCATTTGCACCAAATACATAGGTTAGAGAACTCTACTGCAATTTTTCCCTAACATATGCGTAATTTTCCCTAAAAATATATTTAGAGGGAAAAGGAAGCAAAAATGATATCATATACTTTCTTTTTCTTTTGACAATTTCAATGAAACATGACAAGACTACTGATATTGAAGGAAGCAATATGCTTCAAACCTCAATGAGAATTACTTCCCTAAACGAAATAACAAACCAATACTGCAAACATCTTATAACCAGCAGTTAGCTCTCAAATACCTAATCTATATAGTCTGAACTTTTGTAGCTAACTCAATCAAAATCACATCAAGAACACACACTGAATCATGAAGCAAGTTAATCAAATAGCACTTAAACTCACTAGTCTCTGAATGTTATAGTCCAAGCATATCTTGCTGCCAGATACTAGATGCAAATATCAATTTATTCAAAAGAAACTTCTATAAATTCAGTGGGGAAAAAAAAAAGAAATTTTTCAAGACCATACTTTACTCTATATATACATGCAACTTATTAGATGGAAATCTTATCCTCCATTAAGGTTCTACTCAAGTCCAATGAATAATCTTACCATCTGAACCTCCTAATATCAGCAAAAGTAAAGAATGTCCAAGTCTTAACTTATATAGAGATAAACCAATCCCCTTGATCAACATTTTCAATTGCAGGAGACTCCTCCTTACTGAACCCACATGTAAATTAAAATTGTGAGGAGAAAAAGTATTATATGACCTGGCATTTTGGGACTGAGCTGAGCTCGCGGCTATATAAGCTAAATTCGGCAAGTGAACCAACCCATGACATTGCCAAGCTTATTCCAATCAATGAGATCACTCCATGAGATATCGAGTTTAGGAGGCTAAGCTCATGACACTCACGACAAATGTGTCAAACACGCAAGCAAGTGCAATAGGAATGACACCCACCCTAGGGAATTTAACAGCACGAAAGGCACGTGCAAAGCCAATCAAAAACTAAGAAAAGACCTAATGGGTACAATTCTGAGACACGAGTCCAACGATTATGAGACACAAGTCCCAAATAACTTTGACAACCAGTCATCCCAAACAATTAACAATTTTGGCCATACACACGATCAATAATACATCATTGTTCGTCACTGTTCTTGTAACACAATTTGACGTGGACATCAATCTTGCATAGCAGCAAATTCCCCATTAAACTACGGCCCTCACTGAGAAGGCCGACCAAGTCCACACTTTTGCATCAACAATTTGCAATCAAACTCTCCAACTAACTCAAAAAAATTAAGAAACCCATTCTTTTAATTGCTTATTCAATTGTTACAGCATTATCACCTAAATAAAAAAATGTGCCAAAACACCTAAAGACCCACCTCAAGATTTCACCAATAGCATTCAAAATTAAGAAACACTAAAATTAACTTCCGAGGTAATCAAATAACATAAAAATCAAATCTTGAAAACAAGGTCAAAAGTCAAAGAAAACGAAAGAAGTAATCAGACACAAACCTCCAAGAAACGAGTTTCTTGCTCAAGTCTCTTCAATTCAGCAGAAATCCTATGCTTCCCTCTCGTATCTGTAGCTCCAGCCACCGATCGCACCTCCTCTGAACTCTCTGATTGCATTTTCGCCGCAAAAAAGAAGCCACCGAAAAATTGATGACAAAATTATAATAAAGACTGAACGCCCGTTTTGAAAAAAGAGCTCAAAATTTGTGAACTGGTGTTGTCTGGTTGTAATCGGAAGACGTGTTAATGGAAGAGAAGGAAAAGGGGACTTTTGATCCTATTGGAGGACAGAGAAAGGATGCAGAAAAGAAGGAGCCTTCGCCTTTTTCTGGGGTGAAGTCTTTTTCATTTGTTTTTGTATAGGAAAGTTGGTGGTCTTTTTCTACCCAGCATCATTTTTTTGTCTTACTGTCTACTTTCAAATGGATTCCAACTAGAAAAAATAGACGACATTGACTTCCTATTCCGAACGACCTTGTCGGATTTGGAGTGTGAATGCCACTCACTCGCCAAACAACAACGATATAGATACATAAAAATTTTCACATAAATCATACAGACGAACACTTGGTAGATCGTCTTTGGAGGATGACAAAAAAAAAAAAAAAAAA
>CAIGRT010222313.1:0-13282 GCA_903798405.1 Fraxinus platypoda | reverse complement strand
CCGCCAAGTAAACAACTGCCAAGTCCAGCTTTACCCAGGTCAATGTAATCTTCTTCAGACACCAAATCTAGTTCACAAGCCTCTAGCATCAAACGATGTCGATCAAGTACCCCGTGATACTCTTTTATTACCTGATGATGACTGCAACAATCAGATACCGTCTAGCATAGCCAGTCGAAATACATGATTTGATACAAGGGGTGGATACTTAAGCAGTTCAACGGGTGAATTCTATAATAGATTTCGCCTGTTAACTTCTCATGACTATGATAATTTCTATATCAAGTTAAAAAGTGCTGAATTTATGTGCAATGTATTGAACACCCTTCAGTCCCAAGTCTTTGAGATAAACAACCAAATGTTGGTCTTGAGTATTTACAGGAAAAAAAAAAGTGCAATAAAATTTATGAAGCATTAAATAATGAGTCCACCCCCAAACCTAAGATATTCCAAATAGCAAAACTGGGAAAATTCTCAATTTGTCAACTTTCTGAAACGCAAAATTTTGTCCAGTCATGCTTCTTATATAAGCAGCTGCAAAAGTTTGAGAAGTCCTTTAACTAACAGAAAAGGATGCAATGTCTATACCTTTTGGAAAGCCCCCTCCCCAGTAAGATTCAGATAACTTCCACGGCAAACCTGGCTGCCACATAAGCAAACAGAAGCTTCGTACTCTTCCTTACTCTACAACAATGGTATTGAAAATCAATCAGTACAATAATAAACTAACAGCTAAGCTGTCAAGCTTGAGAACAGCTTCACGCGATGTCAACACTATACCTCTGTAACAGAATTGTAGTCAAAGGAGATCTCTTCACCATATGCAATGGGTCTAACCGAATAGATCCCAATCTGGTATCGACCATCAACAGCAGTAACCCTATTATCATGAAAAGGGAGGATAGCTTGGTTAATAATATGACAGATCTTGATATAATAGAATTACTTCTTATCATGAAAAGTAAACAATAAATGGTCTAATGGTCAGAGAGAATGACTTTTTTTAAGAGATTCACAAGATTCCAAAATTAAGCCCTTGTTTGGTATTGATTTAAATCAGATTTTAATCTAAGTCAAAGTCAAACAATCAATATTAACCACATATCTTATAGATCCACAACTTTTTAACCACACATTTCAAAAACTTTTATCAAAATATACTAAAAATCTATTTTTAATCCCCACCAAATAGGGGCTAAAACAATTTTCATTGAAATTATCTTGGAGAAAACAATAAATGGTGATGAAACATAAATCATTAACGGCCAATCAGCTACGTTGAAATGACAGAGAATACAAAGTTACAGATCAGTATACGCAAAAACAAACCCCCTTTCTGCTAACAGATTTCTATCAGCTTCCAAAACCAAGTGAGCTATTATAAGTTATAACGCCCAAAGTGGAATGGAGTACATTATTAATTTATCAGACGAGAACTTACTTTGCTTCACAATTAGGTCTACATGAATGACAAATTCGGCTTGCATAGTTTGCCTTGTGCATTGCATCCACAACAACTAAATCATACCCATCAGCATCACCCTGCCATATGAAGATAATATATAAGGTCCAAGCATTCTGGGGCAAGAAGAAAGCAGCAGCAGCAAAACAATCAAATAACAAGTCTGAATTAGGAAACTTGATCAAATTTAAAATACCTTTGGCCTCTCAAGATATATGTTGTAGAACTCAGGTGCTGGATCTTTATCGTTTTTTTGCAATGAACGAATTCCATCTTGCTTTTCAAACCATTTCCAAGAAGGATAAACCTATGATTATCAGAATGAATAACTTACCATAAATTTTGAAAACATTTTTTTCCCGGAATAAGCATCAGAGTAGATTTACATGTAGACAAACACGGCAACAAACGATTAACATAAATAATCAATGAAGATGCAAAATAACTATCAGGAGCTAACAGTTCAATTCACAAAATTCATGGGAAGAGCATATATAAGCATATTAACATCATTCCATAAATCATCCAGGAGATGCACAGTATCCAGAACTTAATCCCTAAATATATGACATTGTACTTTACCTCTCCCAGAAACTCAACAACAAAATCATCCTCACTGAAGCCACCTTCTTTGTTGCAAACGACACCGAGCCCCTTTTAGAAAAATAGAAGTTCAAGAAAATAAAATTAGATATTCTCAAAGTAACCAACTAAAACAAGATATAGTGCAACATGAAGAAAAGACAAATTCAATAATACGACTAAGTAATGATGCAATAAACCTTTCTATAAGCAACATAATTGTCCTCCGGACGACTATCAATGGCCTTCAAGATGAACTGGCATAGTCTCATGGTTTTCCTGTCATTTTCTTCCTCCCCAGTTTCTAATATCTCTTGAAATACAGGTTTCAAAGGATAAATCATAGGAGTGTTTCGAGTGCCAGTGAAGTGCCTGGCCTGCTTGTTGAGTGTACAAAGAAGAACATCTTCGATAAACAAATGCTTATCAGTAAGAGACCAGTCTGATTCTTCCGGCATGGAATCCAGAAGAAGATTATGAGTGTACGGATCTATCCCATACACTTCTTGTTCTATCACCTCATCTCCCAGGAATTTTCTGGGTTTGTAATCCTTAACTTCAGGAATTTCCATGTCCGACTCCTCAGTGCCATTTCTTTGTGCATTCAGCTTCTCAGCATAATCATCAGGTAAAGAAACCTGCATCTTTCTTTCCACTTCGTCCTCATCCGCAACAATTACATAGTGATCAACGACTTCATACTTTCTGGTAACAGGTGGAACAAGGCCAGACTTTGTCATGCGAGCACCCCATTCACGCTCATCGGCCCAAGAATCAAACCCATCATCAGGAGAAAAGTATGCATCCCCTCTTGACTCTCCAGTTCCACCTTCTGACCGTAATTCCAAGTCACTTTCCGTGTCTGACGCAGAACTCTCACTGTAAGTCATACTTTCACCAGAAGATTTGTCAAGGTCATCAGATGTGTCACTCCCTGAGTCCATAGATTTCTTATTTAATTTGGATAAACGCCTTCTAATTTCTCTATCAGATGCATAATCTACATAATCAGAAGCACCATTAATGCATGGTGAACTATTATGCAAGTACTTCCTGTCTGACAACCTACTCAAATTCTTTTTATACTTTGACGAAGTAGAGGAAAAGCCTGGAGGTGAGTCATCTTTCCAAGACTTCATTATCACATCTCTTTCATGAGAAAGCTTCGAACCTTTTTCCAAGCTCGTAGCTAGACGGATAAATAATGTAATGATTCGGTTCATATCTCTGGAATCACCGCGATTTTTCATTCTGAAATCATAAAAAATTATTAAAATTAAAAGCAAGCATCAAGAATAAGTAATAGATATGAATTGAATGCAGTATTATAATACATAAAGTATTACAAGTTAATTTTACAAACATTCGCAACCACCTACTCCCCACAATCCAAATCTTGTAGAAAGAAGAAAAGAAACAGGAAAGTAAAGTGAAGTAACAAAAACTATTTGAGTATGGGCACTGGAATGGAGGCTTATATAATTCAAACATCAAACACTTTGCAATAGGCATTGAACATAGAAAACTTACTTAATCGCATCCCGGCACATCCGTCTGATATCTTCTTTGACGTAACTCAAGCCACGATTAGCATAATAACCATTTTTCACTCTATTCTCGATCTGAGCAACCTAATTAACAAGGAGAAAATGGGTCATATTAGTTTTAGAAGCATGTTCTCATGAATATCCTAGATAAACAAACAGATAATAAATAAATAAAACAAAATAAAAATTAATACCTTAGGCTCAAAGATCTCAAATGTGTTCTCCTTCATGATGTCCCTTAGGTTTAAAACTATAAACTTCTCCATCCTCTTGTATCCATTTTCGAACTTTTTCATAGCCAAGCGTCTCAATTGAGCGTCCCTTGAGAGGATAGAGGATGACTTTCTAGCATCAAATAGCTTTGAACGCTTATACAAGCTTCGACGGAAAAACTGATTTGCAGAGTCTCTTTTATCCAAACTTTCTAAATATTCTTTCAATCCACTGGAATCTTCCATTTTACTATCCAGCCCACTATAAGTCTTAGAAGCTGATGAACTTTTGTCAGTTATGCGAGTCAGACTCCTAATTTTTGAATGAGTCAGGCTCCTGACCCATTTAATATTTGGAAATTTACAAACCAAATCTTCTAACTGAGAGCAACCTCTAATATCTATAGATGACAAACATGGAAATGACCAAAGAACTTCTTCAAGCGTTCCAGAAGTGATGCCAGTACAACCACGTAGGAACAAGGACGTTATTTTTTCTTTGTTGTAATCATTCTGCAAAAAATAGGAAACATTAAGCTCACATTATATATATATATTCATATATATATAAAGTGAAAAATAAATAAATATTCTTGGATCCCAACCTCCAATAACATAATAAAGAAAACAAAGAAAAAGAAAGAAAAAAAACCCAAAAGATAAACCACACCCCCATAAGAATATATACAAGTAAAACTTACCATTATTTTCAAGATCATGGAGTCAGTGCAATCTGGGGCAATGGCAAGAAAGTCAACCTGTCTAGAAATATTTTTATAAAACTTGACCACAGATTGCCAGTGCTTGCAAGTCAAAGAGGCATTAAACAGTGACTTAAGATCAGCACTGAGGAAATGAAATACTCTCGCCAGTACATGACCATCCAGCAGATCCCAGCTTCCCCTCTCAATCTCAGAATCTGCTTCATCTCCTATGCAGAAAGTCACATTGCCACATAAATCATCAAATGTGCATTTGTCCTTCTGAAAAGTTGATGCATCGTCTTCCATCTCATCCTCCTCTTCACTTCCTTCGACCCTAGCTCTTTTGCTGGGACGAAAATGATCTGCAAAAATAACACCCTTAATGGAGAAAAATAATAAAAGATAATAAAAATATATTTATTTAATAAAATGTGGTAAAGGATATTCTTCAGGCCATAACTTAAAATGAAAACTGAAAGACTCCAAGAGGTAGAACTTGCACAAATCTAAGTACTATGCCCATGTTTGGCCCCCATTATTTTCCGTTACATTACATTAATTTTCTCTCTCTATCAAATAAAATAATAAAACACACAAACCTAAAACTTTTCAACCACACATCTCCCATCAATCACTATTCTAAAAATTTTCAACCCCCCAAAAATCAACAATAATGAGGGCCAAACAGGGGCTATGTTAATGACCAACGACAAACGGGTAATTTTTTGTAATATCAGTACCTGATAGGTAAATATGTTTGTCCATCTCTTTCTTCAACTGTCTAGCATTGATCCATGGATCTAGGAATTCATTTATAGCTGCAGCAAACTCCCGACTCTTGTATGACTTCATCACCAATTCATGAAGCTTTCCTCGAGTATATCCAATGAACTGTGGAAGTAAGAAATGGAACTTAGATGAAACTATGTGGCTTCCACTTGATATAGCTCTTGATTCTGACAGAGAAGCTCCAGAAGTATCAGTAGATGCTATAGTATTGTCGTTTTCAAACTTTCCACCAGACTCAGGTACTTCGGCAGTAGAGGTAATTGGGACCCAAATTTTATCATGTTTTCTAAACACACTGCTATGCTTCTCGATTACACCTTGATCTGCCAATACTTGCAGCTCTGAAAATGATAAAGGTCCATTTTCATGCCCGGCACCATCTAGATAGTACCAATCACCCATATGTAACTGCAACTCATCTGCTCTGCAGAGGCGGTTGTTTGGTACACTGAAGGATATGCTGTTCTTCCAAGAACCCTGTGAATCTTGCTCATTCAAGCTCTTTGAGTGACCATCTTCTGATGACCTCTTTGTTTCACCAATTACTGAATATGGTCGTGAGGACCTTGAAGAATATTTTTCCTTTCCTCTACCTTTCATGTGAGGCTCAGAAACAAATGACCCATAGTCTTTTACCACACATGCATTGATCCTGATCACTGGAAGCATTATTCCTTTCAGTCCCCTAACAGAGGCAGATTTAGTTTGACTTGGTCTGCTTGCACTGACGGGTTCATTCAGTTCTTCTGGTGAGGTGAAGACCCATGGTGGGAGGTCAAGTCTTCTGCTCTGGGAAGGATGGTACAAATCATCTTTCTGCTGCCATCGAGGGTCTTCATGGCCAGATTTTGGCATTTGGCATAGAGGATAGCCATTGTTAAGAACAAGCTTCCTCTTCCAAGATCTATCTTGAGAAACTTCCTCGTTCCTCTTCCAATCCCCGCCCTTGCACGACCACTGGCCAGAAAACCATTCACCAGTGTCAATACAAGCAAATGTATTATCTTTCTCAGATGGGGTCAGCATAACGGAGCTTGAATCTGCAGTGTCTTTCAGTGAAAATTCAGTAATACCATATGAACCATCGCCACTTTTTTCCTCACTTTGTTCACCTAAGTGAAGTTGACACCAAGTGAAATCTGCAAGTTCTCCAAATAAGTTCTTCCATAAAAGTGCAGCAAGTGCATATCAAGAATTTATATAAAAGGTTTAACAGTAAAGAATACTATGTTGCAGCATGTCACACAATGAGTAGTAATCTGAAAATGAAAAGCAAACACAGGGACATTCCAGTATGATTGTTCAGAAGATTCAGCAGAATGTGGGAAAATGTCATATTACTAGCACAGTAATATATGGATAATATATCAACACATTTTTAGTATGCCAGAAGGCCACTTAAGATATGCATAGACATGCAGGAAACATGTCATCCAAGAAAGAATTTGCTACAGTCCAACCTCATTTTTTTTTGTAATTAAAAGAGCAGAAGCTCCAAAAATCCAAACCACTCCAGCAACATCAGCAAATAGAGCAGCTTATATAACTACACTGACCACCTGAAAGTGATCATTTGAATAAATGGGACAGCGGAAAACATAAAACATACCTTCGATATTTCCACCTCTCTCCCACTCCCCAGGCCTAAACGTCATTTGCAGCACTTCTGAAAGAAATTTCCTTCATGAGCTCCGAAACATGAAATTAACTATACAGGAAAAATGGAAAACCACTTACGAAACAGAAGCTGGTTCACAGCCCAAAGTTTCAGTTAGATAATTTTAAGGTTAACAATAAAATAAAGTTTAAATAATTTACATGTAGCAGTAAATTGCCAAGTGGCAAAAATTAAAGAGGCACTTTAGTATCATTTAATGCCACCTGGCATATAAGAGTAACTTAAGACTTATTTAGGATAGAATAGTCAATAGACAAATGATAGAAGATTAGCTTACCCCCAACTGTCTCAAGTTCCTTGCCAGGAAGTAATTCAACACCATTTAACAGCATTCCAATTCTTTCATCAATATACAGATCTTCCAAATGCTCTGATACAGCTGAATTGTCCTCGGAGCAGAATATTGGATCTGAAGAATGGACCATCGATATTTCACCAGCCAGGCTACCAGAAAGTGCCCAGTTTCCCTTATCTGCCAACAAATTACCAGGAGCCTCAGGAGGGCACACTAGCTGAGTAACTTTGTCTGAAACAATTGAAGGGAAATTCGCAGTAACCAATGGGGAAACTGCTTTTTCAACAGTTACCCACCTGTCGCTATCGAAATGCTTGATTAGGTGGTCAGATACCAGATATCCTTCCTCAACCAATGTTTTTAAATGGGACAATTTAGAAGGCCCCCGTTCCACACCAAAATGATCCAGGTAGTACCACTTTCCCGATGCTGCATCTGGTATCACTGAGACATGTGGAGGTGTGTTGCAGATATCCATATCTTCTTCCATGGATGTCAGCTCTTCAGTAGCTCCATTTTCCAGAGGAGATTCTTTACCCTTTAAAATAGGACTTTCAGACGGCTCTTCCAGATGAGAAGCATTGCTGCCAGTTTTATCATTGGAGCCATTCTCAATATCCAAATTTATTTTATCTTGGGACTCTTTAGCTAAAACATGGGAATTATTCCCACCAGAATCCTTCTGGTCATGCTTTGGTTCTTGTCCTTTTCTTTCATAATGATTCGACTGCCTCTCGCTCGATCCACTTCTCCAATTTGTTTCCCTGCGATCACTGGACCTACCATGATCTAATGGTGACTGCTCCAATGTAGTTGAAGTCCGAGTCTTGCCATCATGGCTTCGACCTTGATCGTGGGAGGACTGCTCCACATAGCTAGGGCTTTGATATCTATGATCATAGTAATGGCTCCGAACATAGGGAGACCGACTTCTGTCATACTGATGGCTCCCATCGTAGGGAGACCTACTTCTCTCATAGTGATGCCTCCGATCATAAGGGGACCTATCAGGTCGGGCTGGGCTCTGACCCCGATCATCCTGATTGCGGGGCCGATCTCGTGGGGACCGCTCAGAATGACGTGGACTGCTATTATGCCTGTCAGAAACTGCTCTAGATGACTCAAGATGCCTAGAAGAATACCTTTCAGAGGGAATGTTCCGTGATGATGAATGAGCAGTTTTACTCTGTCTCTCAACAAAACGGCCAGAATAGTACTCTGACGAGTATGTAGAGCGGCTACCCTCATCAGAAAGCTTTCGAATTTTTGAATTAGAGTAGAAATCACCCTCACCGCGGTACTTCCTGTCAATGCTATCTGAATCATTACCATACCGCTTTGGGCGATTACCAAAGGAATAGTCTCTTGCATGATTCTTACCGTTGTTGAGGTCATTCTTGTAGAAACCTTCCTCGTCCACAACTTTAGAACCGATCCTCAGATTCCTGTCAGCTTCATATCTAGAAGTAGACTTCTTTGCATGCGGATTAGTCCTACCACTTCTATTAAACTCTTTCCCAACTGAATACTTACCGGATGAAGGCGGTGTCCACTCACGTTCACGATCACCTTTCCACCCCTTTTCTTTTGAAGAAGGTGGCGACCATTCATGGTCGCCTTTCCAACCCCTTTCTTTACGGGACTGTGAAGTCCACTCATGTTCACGGTCAACCTTCCATCCCTTTTCTTTTGAATAAGGTGGTGTTCGTTCATGCTCAAGTTTCCATACTCTTTCCTTTGCAGAATCATATCTTCGCGACTTTGAGTAGCCATAATCATCACCCCGAAATTCGAACTCACTTCTACGCCATCTGTCGGGTACAAATTCCCCTTTCTCCAATTCTTCCTTTGATGACCGCCATCCCTCCCTATCCATTTCACCACCACCCTTTCGCCACCTTGGAGTAGCAAACTCGTTCTTTTCAAACTCGCCCTTAATCTCATGTTTCCTTTCCGGTTTTTCAGGAACAAACTCCCCATTCTCAATGGGAAAAGTTCCCAATTCACCTTCTTCCACCTCGTCTTTATTATTACTGCAAACTTCACCATTGCCATGATTCTCAACAGCTTCTTTATCACGGCTAATATTCTTCAAACCCAATTCACCTCGCCTTTCTTTTTTCCCCTTCATTTTTGAACTCATTCTGAGTGAAGACTTTGAAGAAGAATTGATCTTGGAGTTGCCGTTGGTCTTGCCTCCGCAAATTGAAAACTTCTCCATAACATGCTGTGAAGGCACGCATGCAACACCGCCATCGCCCATGGAACGTCCCAAACAATCCTTTACCAATATAACTCACAGTAGCCAAACCTAATTCCGTTCATCACCTGGGTTATCGACGCTCATACTTCTCCTTCACAATCCGCTCTTCACTTCAAAGACCACAAATCCTTTTCCGAATCCAAACCCTATAAAAAATGTTTAGCAAAAATTATCAAACCAAATTAGACAAATAACAAAATACCCAATAAAAGCCAAAAGCGGGGTTTTAAAAATGAAACAAACAGTGAAATTGAAGAGTATAGGGTCTTGAATCTTGAAAAAAAATAACCAAAAAATTGAATGGTGAAATGTAATGTCAAATTGAAGAGTCTAGGGTTTTGAATCTGAAAACTTACAAGTTGGGATTACAGAGTTGAGTTGCGAGATTGGATAACGAGACGAAACTAAGTCACAGTATATTCAAATTGAGAATTCGAAGAAGAGAGAAAAACACCAGATCGATTGAATAGCTGAAGACGAATCTCTGTATGTCTCTGTATATAAAACGAGAGGTTTTTTTTTTTTTTTTTTTTGGGGGTGGGAGGGTAATTTTGTCAAAATTTTGTTTTCGGGCTTCAGAAGATTTTGGAGCGTGCATTGGTGGTCAATTTTCATTTTTGACTAATTTAAATTCATACCCTTTGGTTATGTTCATTTATTCAAACAGATCCTTCAACTTCATTAAAATTAGGGTGAAGTCAGGACACAGTGATGTCTAAGGACAAAATGGGAGATTTCGGGATAAAAATGATAATGTAGTAGAATGACATTTGTAATGGCTTATAGGTGTTCAACATTGAATATGAGTAGACCATGAAATTGATCGAATTTGTAAATTTGTTTTTCTTACTTGTACTTAATTGTCCACATATCCAAAGTCCAGACATTTAGTACAATTTTAAACATTGACCTACTCTTTAATTGAAAGTCTTGTTGACTTGTAAATATGAATCATTTTAAGCTCGTATCTTTTTTTTTTCGTAAATTCATTTTAAACCATACATCCTAAAAAAGGAAAAAAAAATTTATTTTGCACACAAACTTAAATATTTTTTCCACTTTTTTAACAACATATTTTTCGAAAAAACACTATTTCAAAACTTTTCCCCAAAAACATCAATTTTAATAGTTGTCAAAAATGGGCTAAATAAATCAATGTTTTTCATTTTATAATATGTGTTTGTATTTCTTTTTTTAACCTTTATTGAACTCCCTATATTAAAGTCGAAGAAAATTGAACGATTACTCAGAATATAGTAGTTGGATGCTTCTTGATTTAGAAAATAAATTAAATAATTTAAAGTGTGTTTGATTGACATTGAAAATATATCCTAAAAAAAAAAATATTTTCATTTGTTTTGAGGAAAACAAAAACCTACTTAAAAAAAAAAAAAATCGTTTTCCTTGAAAACAAGGAAAATTAGACATATTTTTTATGGAAAAAATAACAATCAAACACTTCAAAGTAGAAATTTGGATGAAAAACTGACATTTTTCATGAAAAACATATGCAATCTAACACATCCTTATGTTTTATATTTTTGGGTAGCAAGTGTTGGCCGTCTAATTTGAGGAGACCACAAGTCAATAGAAGCTCAACCACATTTTCGTCTACCTAGACATCATTTGTATGCTGGACCACATCGTTAATGTGCAAAGGTTATCGATCAAGAAAAATATTTGACGATTATTTGCACTCCGATCGTGAATCAACTATCGGACGATGGAGAATAAATGTCAGAGACAGGTGAGGAAGAATTGGCAAAAGTTGTAATAACATACATTTGGATTTGGTGAACAACTTTTATACATAATATATGGGCCAAGATAGTTTTAGTAGAACGGGCCAAAGCCCAGGTCTCCAATTGATCTAACCAATTACCAAGTAAACGAATGTGAGATCTGTTTGTTAATTTATAAATATAATAGAAAATATGTTTTTAAAAGCACTATATATTTTTTTTTTTTTCATGTACTTATAAGAAAGACCCATAACTTGTACTCAATATCATATTTATGTTCCCAAATTGTTTTCATCTCGTTTTTATTGTGAAATTAACACAATTTATACATAATGATGATTTTTGTTCAAAAAATTCGTTAAAACGAAGTAAATAGACTGTCATCGTATTATAAATAAGTCAAAACAAATATAGAATTATAATCAAATATCCGTCCTTGTTTTAAAACGCGCTAACTGTATTTTGATAAAAATCGAGATTAAGAATAATGCAGGGTTAAAGATAAAATATGATGAAAAAAATTAAGAATATAAATTTAATAATGAATAACGATCATGGACCTTTAATGTAATTAATATACGGTACATTTACGAAACCATAGATCCCTAAATAGTTGCGGAAGGAGATTTTGGTAAATTGAATTTTCAGTGTTTTGTCGTGTAATACTTGTTCAATCAGATGATAAGGGCGTTTCCGTCATTTGATAATTAAGCTTAATATTGGGAATAAAAATTTGAGAGGGACATTTGGGTAAAACGAGGTTGCATGTTTTGGCGCTCAACTCCAGTGAAATATTCCAAGTTTAGGGACTTCCAAAATTTCATCTCAAGTCCTTTTTTGACCACCATCATCCAAATTTTTTTTTTTTTACATATTCATTTTCAGCCACACAATCAAGTATTTCGTACATAAACCCAAAATTTTTCTTTACTTATAAATCGCACATTTTTCAAAAATTTACTATTCGAAACTTTATTTTTGAGTTTTAAATGTCATCAAACAAGGGCTAAATTTTGGTGTTGAATAGAATCTTTAAGCCATAGTTTTAATGGGTACAAATTACTAGCCCCTATTTGGTGCAGATTAAAATCTAAATTTTAATTTAAGTAAAAGTTGACAATAAATTTTAACCACATATTTTATGGGGATTATAACTTTTCAACCAAACAGGGGCCTAGTTTTCAAGTCGAAAGAGAACACAAATTCAGCCCATGTTTGGACTCCATTATTTAAAAATACATTTGTTTCTTTCTTATTTTCAATCACATTCTTCAATAAAATAATATGACATAAACTCGAAATTTTTTCTTACTTTTGTACACATATCTTTAAAATATTACTATTCAAAAATACGTTTTTTTTTTTTTCAAAAATACATTTTTAATGAAGCCCAAACAAAGTCTCATATTTTCTAGTAAGTTCATTTTTTATATAGATAACCAGAAAACTTTTGTCTACTTTTAATTAATTCGACGTGTGGGAAGAATATAGGGATATGAGCATGAGGGACGATCTTCTTCGAAATATTTTTAACTTTTTTGAAATTATATAGAGATTTTTAGTAATATGCATAAAAATACGTTAAAAACTAAAAATTTAGCTCACTAATTAGTGGTAATATGCCCCTGTTTGACAATAAGTGACGGATCCAACACCCGGCAAGTTGGTGCGGCCGTTCGTGCTGAATCCATTGAAATTTACAAGTTAGAATTGTTGGATGCAGCCCCGTCATTATTGCAGTTGTCTGGGAGGTTGAAGGAAAGGGATGAACCCACATTTTTTTTTTTTGACTTGTGGGCTTTTTGATTGGGCTTTTCTTTTTTTAAATTAGGCCCATCATCCAAGCCAGGCTCTTGATATGATTCCACTTAGAGGAAATTACACCTACACCTGTTTTTAGATTTGCAATTTCACAAATAAGGTTTCAAGTTTAACATTTCAAAAATCAGGTTTTAATTAATATTTTTAAAAACATTTTTTATTTTTAATTTTATATCTATATACAATA
>CAIGRT010222302.1:0-13833 GCA_903798405.1 Fraxinus platypoda | reverse complement strand
ACCATACACCTGAAATATGAATTTTCCCCAAAATGAATTCTATGTGGATGTTGCCCTAGCCCCGTGGCCCATAAGCATTTGCAAAAACACATAAGCAAATAGGGATGACAAAAAAAAATAGACAAATCCGATACTCGCGGGGCTTCGCCCCGAACGGGGCAGAGATTACCCTCTTAATATTTGAGTCGGGGACGGGGTGGATAATATCGCCCCAAGGTGGGTACAGGTAACGGGTACCCCGCCTCATCTCGCTACGTTTAAATTTTTTTTAGAATTCAATACTTTAAATGGAAAATTTCACAAAATTTCATTAGTTCTAATAAAAAATGACAACTAATATTATCTAAAAAATATGACAAACGATAAAAGCCTTATAGCACGTTTGGGAGTGATTAAAATCCAATTAAAATTGAAAATATAGTCGTTATTGGGTCCCACTCGTCTAATAAAAATCAACAATAACGGCTTGTTTTTCAATTTAATCCAATTTTAACCTCAACCGAACACGCCCTTAGTTTATCAAATATATTTGAATAATTTGACTTTTAAAAATAAATTAAAAATCAAAAAATATATTATTATCTCACTTTAATGAATGTGGACAATAAGATGAATTATCAAAAACTTAAAAAAAAAAAAAATTAAACGAGGTACTAAGTGAGGCAAGGGCCCGCCCCATCTTAAAAGGGTAACGGGGTGGGAACGGGATGAGAAATTGCCGGTGGGGCAGGGGAGGTTGCTCCTACCCCAACTCGCCCCGTTACCATTCCTAGAAGAAAACCAAAGTTACCAAACCCTATCTGATTCTAAGCGCCTTCCCTTTGACTCATAGCACTCCACTACTAGCTTAACGCTTGTGAACTGTTGCCATGGATGCGTTTCTCCACCACTGCCCGCCATCGTTGACTATGATTGGGAGCCTCTCTTTCTTTTCCTTGTATATCGAAACATTTTTTAATAGTTTGTTTATACAAGATCAATTAAAAATTGAGATCAAAACCCTCAACTTTCTCTCTCTACAAACGTAAAAGAAGACTTAGAAGTAGAGAATTTTAAATGAATTTCTCTTTCTGTTTTGTCTTTTTCCCTTCTTCTTTAACTTCAATGCACAAAGAAAAGGAAAATGGTTTTGTTGTACAATGTTGATGGCCAAGTGAAGTTCAACTGTAAAGTTGTGCGATTCTTCTCTTGAATTTCTTTAGATGGGTTAGCCACAAAATTTTAGATGGATCCATTTGTTTGTGCATAAGCTAATAAGTTCAACTATATTATTGATTGAAGAAATTTTTAATATTATTTCATTTATAATAATAAATAATCTCGTTATTGCTGCGTTGATAGTCAATGGTCAACGACCGCCCTACCTACCTCACTTGAATTCTTCTTGGATCTCTCAATGTTGACAATTACTCCTAAAGTCCAGCACAATAGAGTAGAAGAGATAGAGATTGATTCTAACTAATATTCTTAAAAACACTAGTACCTCTAGATCATAAGTTATATATTAATAAAACGAAAATGAGAAGATCCAACGAGCAAGATTTCGTCGAATACCATGCAAAAGTGGAACGAGATAAAGCATTTGAGCGGTTCCCCCCATGTCCACCACCATACCATCCATATCTTGGTCTCCCTCCACCTCCACCTCCACCTCCTCCTCTTTCTCCTCCTCCACCTCTACCTCCACCACCACCACCCCTACCGCCGCCACCACCTAGAGCCGCCACTGAGGTGCACAAGACTGCCATGAGTGCGAGCACAAGGAGCAGCTTCATAACCCTTGTTCTCTTATTCCCCAAAGATTTGTTCTTCATTGAACCTAATCAAAGCCAAAGGAGAAGTAAAAGGCCAACTCATGAAGGGAAAAGAAAGATTACAAGGCACATGTAAGACTAGTATATTTGGGAAATATTATAAGTTACTTATTTCCGTCAAATTTTAATTTTAATCTCATACTTACAACAACTATCCACTTATTATTCGACACATGTTGTGGTATTACTCCACAATATTTCTCCTTAATCTCCTTACAAGGACATTATAATGAAAACGCTAACTTATAAAGAGATTATAACGAGAGTATTGATCATACGAAATGTCTAGATAATAAGTTGGTAAGCGTTATGAATTTATGGTTAAAATTAAGTATTTATCGGAAACTATATATTACTTAGCGTTTGTTTGGGAATAATTTATAAACAGTGTGAAAAATATTTGCAAACTTATTGAAATGTATGACTAAAAAAATGAAGTTTTAATCAATTTATAAATTTATCAAATAGAAGCGTGTAAGGAAACCACACACACATGAATCTTATGGTAGGGTTATACTCAAATCTTGTCTCCATCTTAATATTTGGAATATCCAAATGACAGATTCATAAGTTGCACAGGTTCAAGATTCGTCTTACAATCCTTTTTTTTTTTTTTTGATATGTGAGCATTCGAATTCCAATTAAAAAATTTATTCTTCAAGATAACTATATGCAAGATTTATACTCGACCTAAATTAGAACTTAAATCCCAATTTTATTTTTAGCATAAGAGTCCTATATCCCGATAAAAAAAACCCTAATTCCATCCATCACTTGGCACCTCCAAATCACGGGTTCATAAGTATTACATATTTATGACAATAATATGCAAGAAAATCACAAATTGCAATAATCGTAAAAACTATAAATAATGAAAATTAACCTATAAATACATTGGAATATATTTTTTTTTTTTTTTAAAGAATGATTACGTTTTTACATACCTCTTACTCGAGATCTCTTTCGGAAGATGGGGGAAGAAGTTATGGAAATAATAGACGTAATATTGGAGGGCAATCAAAATTACAAAATTAAGTTAAGAATTTTAAGGAAAGAAAAAGTCAATTACTGTTTAAGTGCATGTGTAGATAAGCTTAAATTTTTCACTTAAATTATATATAAAAAAAAAAAATTATTGTCAAAAATTAGAAATAAGTCACTTTCTTAAGGGTGCAATAATAGTTAATGTGTGATTAAAATTTAAAAGTAGTATTTGGCTTTAATTTCAAATTATAAAGATATTATAATGAAATTCGAGCGAACACCAAGTCTATCTATAGATAGGGGCAAGATTTTCGTCATTTTCGGCTGTAAATAGGAGAAGGGAAGACTTATGTTTCAAAGTGATAGATTTTCTATTTTGTGGGCTTTTCTTTTGAAATATTTAACTACATTTCTTGGAACAATTAATGGTGTTTGGTAGATATTAAAATTAGATTTTTAGTAGATTTTGATAGCAGTTTTTAAAATGTAAGTTATGAGACCCATTAAAGATGTGGTTAATATTGATTGTTTGACTTTGACTTGGATTAAAATTCGGCCGCCGTCATAGTTGGACCAGGCTGATCAATTTTGACAATACAAAATGGTTTGCAAATATATCCTTCTCCCAATATAAAAGGGAAATTTGCAATATTAGCTCTTAATCTATTGTTAGAGTAGTATCCTCAATACTTCATTATAGTTATACAATCACGTGCGTCTCACATGTAACGTATCCAACTTTACAAAGGTAAAATTTAATTATGAATTTGGTTAGATATTCAAAACTTTGAAGCGAGACATTTTTTCATAAAGGTCACATGGCAAGGTAACGTGTTCGTCGAGAATGAATTAGGCAATCCTATGAAAAATTCAGGAACAATTTTCTCTTTTAATAAAAGTTGGAACCAACTTGCTAGTCGAAAACTAAGTTGGTAGTAATACTGCAAATATTTTTCTCCAAAGCAAATCGTTGAAAATACTTGAAACTAAAATATAAAGAACCATAGTGGGGGCGGGGGTTGTTGGGAAGATTCGGCCACTTATCAGTTATATCAACTTAAAATCGGCATTCAGATTAATTATTTGACTATCTCAATGAATTTCGAGACCAATAAAATTTCGAGACTTCTAAATTGTAAGGAATTGTCAAAATTTTAGTAATGAAACAAGAAAAGACAACATCACCCAGGTAATTTGTTCAAATAATTTGCCCATTTTTAAAAGGCCATCAAATTTGACCAAATATAAATATATTGTCATTACAATTTTTATTTTTTGCACCTAAAGTGTGTTTGACAGAGATTAAAATCGGATTAAAATTGAAAAATTAGCCGTTATTGTTGACTTTTATTAAACGAGTGGACCCAATAACGACTAGTTTTTCAATTTTAATTGTATTATAACAAACAAGCCCTTAATTTTTTTTTTTTTTAGTCTTTGTTCATTATAACACTTATATTCCTAACGATTTTCATGTCATTCTTATTCTCAAATTTTCTATTAATTGACACATTTTATAGTTGATAACAATGTTATATCCAAAAGTCCATTGAAATGACGTAAAATAACGTATTTCCTCATTATATTTTTAAAAAATAAATAAATAAAAAGTAAGAAAAATATTTTTCTCATTTCAAAGTATGAAAACAAAATATTTTGATATAAATCATCATTAAGAATGAGACATACTAATTAATGGAAAGTTGAAGATAAGAAATTAATAAAAGATCGACAAGCTTAACTACAATTAAAATGTGATGCATCAAATAAAAATTATGGTGTGAATATAATTATCTATAAATTATTGAACAAAGCATTTCAATTTTGCACTTTCTAACTGAAAACAGAGCATAAAAAACAGAAGGGAAGCAGTTTAAAGCACAGGCCACCCACATTATTGATTTCGGGCTCAACTCTCTCCCTTTTGCTGTCTGAGTTTTGTATTGTCGAAACAGAATCAATGGAAAACCAGAATGGAACGACCTCGCAGGATCTGTTATCGGCATTCTTGAGTGTGTACTCCGTGCTGAAATCTGAGCTCCTGAATGACACTGCTTTTGAATGGAGTGATGATTCTCGTCAATGGGTCGAACGGGTAAGTTTTACCTTCAAATTCTTGTTGTCTTCAAATTGTGTTTTGTCTAGTTAATATCCATGGTCGATCAGGCTGAACCGGCTGGTTTAAGGTGTTTCAACCCTCTCAAGTAAACTGAGAGCAATTTATAGACTATAACAGACTACTACTTGGTTTTTCTGGTTGCACCGGTCGAACATGCTGTTTCAGATTAGGGGACTCGTAACGAGTTAACAACCCTCCTTTTTTATAAATTAATTTTTAATTAAGGAGCTTAATTATCCTTGTTTTACTAGAAGAATGAAGGCTCCTTGTCAGGAGCGATGTGACAGTCCACTTGGAATAATGAAATTGAGCAGTTCAATTTTCATGTGAGAGGGGGAGGAGAGTGAGAAAAATGTGAGGGATAATGGGTTGAGACATTAGTGTTTCTATTGTCACGATGATAAATAGCATTACTCAAATAAAATATAAAAAAACAACATTTTCATTTCACCTACGAGGTGGAACTAGAACTCGTAGGTTAAAATTTAGAGATGACATGGATTTTGGGGTGAGCTAAGTTTTTGAGTTAATAATATGTACGATTGTTGATCCCTTATATTGGATAATGTAGGGATTAACTTTCGAGATGAACCAGATGGAGTTGTAGAATAGGATTCATGTACTCGACCCAATATTAATGGGAAAATGACCTAGTTTGTCGATGATGTTGTACTTATGTGTTAAGTACGAATAATGCATGCTCATTGTGTATGCAATGCTATTATTGATTATTCTACTTTATCGTAGTTTCTGATGTGATTTTTTATGTATTTGTGGCAGATGTTGGACTACAATGTACCTGGAGGTTAGTTATGACTCATTAATACAGGACTTTATTAGGAAACAAAAAAGAATCTAAAGTATTTGTTGTAGTATTCGGCCGTATCTAGTCCACTATTGCATACCAAACGTGTTCAGCATTCCATGCTAATAATTGCGAGAATTTGTCGTTATTTCCAGGAAAGTTAAACCGAGGAATGTCTGTTATTGATAGCTACAAGTTGCTAAAAGAAGGCAAAGAGCTAACCGAGGATGAAGTTTTTCTTTCTAGTGCTCTAGGCTGGTGTATTGAATGGGTAGGTCGAAAGTGGTTTATGATGACTTCTTTTTAGTTGCAGAAAATGTTTCCTGTTTGGCTGTTTTTCTGCAGCAGGATCTAAGCTACATTTTTCCATAAAATTGCAGCTTCAGGCATATTTTCTAGTCCACGATGATATTGTGGATGGTTGTCATACGAGACGTGGTCAACCCTGTTGGTTTCGATTGCCCAAGGTTCGTGCTGAATGTGAATTCTCTCAATTTTCTATCCGGATTTGTCACCAAAAGTGTATCTTCTTGACTAATTTTCATGTTTTAGGTCGGTCTAATTGCTTTAAACGATGGAATCATACTTAGGAACCACATTGCTCGAATTCTCAAGAAGCACTTCAAAGAAAAGCCTTATTATGTGGATCTAATAGATTTGTTCAATGAGGTATACTGACAATTGAGGACCCTGATTAATCATTTTTCATGTTTACTTTAGATATGCTAAATTTGATTTATTTTTAGGTCGAGTTCCAAACAGCTTCGGGACAGATGATTGATTTGATTACAACTCTTGAAGGAGAAAAAGAACTATCAAAATACTCGTTGCAACTGTGAGTCCGAGAATTTGTAAATTCTCGTGTGTTTATGCAGTTCGAAATCATGCAATGTGTTTCAGCATTAATCAATACCCAAAATTTCTTGTAGTTTCTGATAAATTAATTGAATTGCTTGAATTATTTCAGTCATCGGCGCATTGTTCAGTATAAGACAGCCTACTACTCCTTTTACCTTCCGGTGAGTAACGAATCTGTCATTCTACTAATCCATGTCGTCATGAAAATCATGTTATTGAATTGAGACATTGTCTAATTCCTGATATTTACACAGGTTGCCTGTGCATTGCTTATGGCTGGTGAGAACTTAGACAACCATGTTGTTGTCAAGAACATACTCATCGACATGGGGATTTACTTTCAAGTACAAGTAAGTTGCTAAGCTTGAAATTTACATTTAAGTAACTTCTTTACTGAACATGTTTGATGTTTTCGAAAAGTTTACTTTTTGAGATTTTCGGTCCAAAATCTTACTGACGGACTTTTAGTTTCCTATCCTTGGTGTAACTTATTTTCTATTTATTTAGGACGATTACTTAGATTGCTTCGGAGATCCTGAAAAGATCGGAAAGGTGAATTCCTGCATTTTCCATTTCTAACATCGAAATATTCTTAAAATTTCAACATCGTGATTGCTATTAGTTCTTCCTCATCAGATTGGAACGGATATTGAAGATTTCAAATGTTCATGGCTCGTTGTAAAAGCCCTGGAACTTTGCAATGAAGAACAAAAGAAAATTTTAATCGTAAGAAGCAAGTTTATTGTATTCTAACAATCTGTTCATTCTTCATATCGGACGAAAATATGTATTAACATATGCATTTTTATTAACAGGAGCATTATGGCAAGACAGATGCTGCTGATGTAGCAAAAGTTAAAGCACTTTATAATCATATTGATCTTAAGGGCGTGTTTTTGGAGTACGAGAACAAGAGTTATGAGAGAATAACGAGCTCGATTGAAGCTCATCCGATTAAAGCAGTTCAGGCTGTGTTGAAGTCCTTCTTGGGAAAGATATACAAGAGGCAGAAGTAAGGCGTGTTTAGCATATATCAATGAAGCAAGGGAGGAGGTTTAGATGAAGCTAAATAATCCCAATACATATAATGATTTTTATTTGTACTTGTCAGAATTGAACGCGCGTCGCACGTTATTCTGAAATACTTTATAAGTGCTATAAAAGTAATATTTGAATATGAATATTAATTAAATAAACGTGAATCTTATTGTTAATTAATTGAGACTTAATAACAGGGAATGCATGCATGAATAAGGATTTTGTAGTATTTATTACAGTTTGTAATTTTTCATGCGGTGAAACTTGAAAGCACACAAGTAAAATGAATATGTCAAATGTATATTGATGATAACTAAATAATTGACAATATAATTTATGAAATATTGTTCAAATGGTTAAAGTAAATAAGATACATAAAATTAACATGAATGTTAATTAATTTAGAATTAATACAATGGAATATATACATAACAATGAATGCTAAATCACATGGACATGAATAATAAAATGCATTCTTGAATATGAAACTTTAATTAACTTATAATTAGAATTAATAACTCTAAAATACATAAATGAAGATGAATATTAATTAAATTAATGTAAATGTTAATTAATTGAAAATTAATAACAGAAAATTCATACATGAACAAGAATTTTGTAGTATTTATTACAGTTTGTAATTGGATTTCATGTGCTGAAAGCGCACAAGTGAAATGAATTTGTCAAATATGCATTGATGGTGACTAAATAGTTGACAAAATAATTCATGATACAAATGGTTAAATAAATTAAATATATATTAAAAACGAAAAGTATTATTGATATAATTGAATTGTAGTAGGGTAAGAATCATCCAAAAAATGATTCTCACTTGATGTGATATGTAGCCCCTATTTATGCCCTGTTATAATTGATAGTGATTTTTTGAAGAACGTTTGGTTGAAAATGAAGAAAAATTTAAGGTTTACGTATAATATTATTTTATTGGAGAATGCGTGGTTGAAAAGAAAAGAAATAAAAATGTATCTTGAAATTAATGAAGCCCAAACAGGGGTTTAATATATTATAAATTCTAGTTGGTGAGGAAAAAGAGTTGACTGTATTCATGTTTGTATCAACCCTTTATTGTGTTTATGCTTTTCAATTTCGTCGTCTCGGATTAATTATATATATGTAACCCTCTTCTGTCACCACTTTAAGTTGAGCGATGAGGTGCTTTAGCTTCTCCTCGAGTTAGAGTTGTAGAAAAAGAGGAGAAATCCTATTCGAAACCTTGTTATTCTCATTAGGGTGAGCTCCCCTTAGGGGAGTTTTTCTGAGAAGAATAAGTGTTGGTAAACTCATTCAAAAAATGAGTCTTCTCTCCTCTGCCACTCTCAGGCGCTTGGGAGAAATCCTCGGTAGGCTCACAGCGAACACTCCAACCGCTTCCCCCGCAGCAAACCGACTCGATACCTACTATCTAGCCAATATTGATCTATTGTTCCTCGTAATTGTGTGTCCTTACTTCTTTGCGCCAAAACATAGACTAGTACTACTATAATCACTATGCCAAACACACTCTGCAGTATCGAAGCTATTGAAACCAACCATCAAAGCTATTTTTCCATAGAAGTTAATTGCTTAGACTTTGGAAAAGTAATCACGGTCTTGTTGTCCACTATCACCACCTCGTGCTCTAAATAAGTCATATTAGGTAACCACGTGAAAGTTTCCATTTGTTGCCATCTCCTTCAATACTCAAAGTCATTTCCTCAATCATCATCTCACTATTTTAAATTTCTACTTAGGTATTAAAGCCATTTCTATACATTTAGGAGTTCCACTTGGTATGGAGGCAGCCTTGAGTTATTTAAACTCAATAAAATCTTGAATAAGTGCACCAAACTGTAGAAAATCCGAATTCTCCCAATCATGAGTGACCGAAAATTTATGGATATATTGGATGATATTCTAGCACTGATTTTTCTAATCCTTCATCAATTACTTATCGATATTCTGGGTAGTCCCTATTTGCATGCACTTTGTCAATCTTTTTATAAAATTTAAGCGACTCATCGATACTTACATATTTTATTTACATATGAATAGCTCATCAAATCAAGCCTAAACACTTCAATCACACTCTATTTTTTTCCACATTTGAATTTTCAAAACATCAAGTGCATTCATGCAAGTGGAGTCTTCACTTCTTTTTTTTCCTAAAAAAAGGTATTATTCATCCTTTTCGAGTCAAATACATTCATTTACTACCAATGATTTATTTGATCTTCATTTAGTCCAACTTTATAGCCACTATTAGGGTTTCACTCTTTTTGACGTAAATTGAAATTAGGATGTAATAGCATAATTTGACTCCTATCTACCATTCGCGTTCCAAAGTTAGCTGCAAGGAAACAACACTAATACAAATTTTGGGATTAACGTGAGTTGAATATACAACCATCAAAAAGCAATTTTGATTTATTTTCAGCATTGAATGATGAACTGTCGAAAGCCAACTCTAGTTTGGTGACACAGACATGTTTCAAAGTCAACTCTAATATTTTAGTACCAACATGTTTCATATCATCGTATGTTAGATTCAGCGGCATTGAATAAAATTATTTAAAATAATTTTCATAATAATACATTTTAAACAAGCAAAACGGCAGGTCCACACAAGTCTCATGCAGTGTCACCACACGTGAAAACTACCAGCCTTTGCGACAAAGCACCACGGCCTCCGCCACATCGCTGCCCACATAATAGAGACACTATATATACGACTCAACCTTCCCTGTAACACCCCCGACCCCCATTCTCTCTCTAGATTTCCGTACCAGAGGTTTTATTAAAAAAAAAAAATTGGAACATATTTTTAATTATATTTTATCATTTTTTTTGTCTGTTCATTAATCAATCCCAATCATTTGCTGTTTGCTTTTATTTATTTATTTTCAAAAGAAAATTTGAAATTCAGAAAAACCCACAAATTGATCGAAGTTCGCATTCGAATTTTCGAACTTTTTAGGGAAAAAGTGGTTCGGAAGCAGAACCCACAATGTTCTTTTTTCCCATCATCTCATTTTTCTCTAAAAGGTAAGTCTCTCTTTTGTACTTCTGGTCTGTTTGATATGTATGCATATAGTTGATTGTATATAGAGATGCATGGAATATATATAGTAGTCACATTGGCAGGGTTTTATTCCCGTTGGATTTTGATGTTTCGGGGGATTGTAAGTGCGGAATTTGAGATTTTGTCAATGGATCGGATGGTTTAGCTCTTGGATCGAAGTGGGAAATGGTTGTTAGAACAATGCTCTTGTATTTCGATTTGGTCTTTTTAGATTATTTGCCTGCTTGTTACCTCTTAAATTGTGTGTCTTTTCAATTGATTTTATATTGAAACATTTCAGCGTTCTCTTATTCTTTCTCGGTTTTTAGATGGAAAGTTTACTGTAATTCACAGGGTTAAACTGTTCTTTCTGGGTTTTTCTCTTTCCTCGTGTACCCTGGGTATGAGCTAAATTTGTAGTAAGATCAATTTTTTTTCGGATTTGTGACCTTTTTAAAAATAAAATCGAATTAGCTGTGTGTTAAATGTAATTCTTTCTCTATTATCAGCTATCAGTTTCTGCTCTTTAAGTAATTCAATTTTTTTATTTTTTTTATTTTTTTATTTTTTTGAGTTTTGGTCAGTAAATTCAGGAAAAATCACCTATAAGCACTAAACCCTAGTGTCATGCAGAAAAGGTCTCTCCTAATGGTTGAGGTACAAAATAACAAAATAAATGGATGAAGAGACTGATTATGATCTTCAGAACACTTAGTACACCAATATGTGGAATATCAAATCTGTCCAGTTGCAATGAACATTAAATTCCATCTTTAACTGAACCTATAAGCCATCAGGGTGTTTTGAAACTATTTTTTTTCCTGTGGTTTTGACAATAATTATCTGTTGATCTATCTCGAAACCATTTTATTGCAATTTTTGCATTGATTTCTTCTTCGGGGTTTTTGGATGGATTCATAAATTGCTTGCATGTCAAAACATAAGGTTGTTTGACTCATTTATTGGTGTCCAGAAATGGAGCATATTGATTCCTAGAAAAGATCATGGTGCAGTGCTTAGAAGGAGTGAAGCATCTGCTTTCTGCTGTTGTGAATTGCTGCGATTCTGAAATATATAAGCAGCCAGGGGGCTTGGAAAATCCTGAAGCTCTAGCAAGGGAGACTGTGTGTATGTCTGGATACTTTCCATTTTTAAGCAGTAGTTGAATGCTCAATAAATGCTGCCTGCCTCAGTTTTACATTTCTGCTCTATGTAAAGATGTCATTTAACTGGGTTCTCACAATCAATTTCATCTTGGCCCTTGCAAATAGCCGTTAACAACATTGCTGAGAGGAGTAATGAGATATTGAAACAGAACTGATGAGCTAGCTGTCCTAACAGTTGCTCCTAAATATATTCTTAGCATATCTGGCTATAATGAACAAATATGCTTATGAAGATCTAAATGACCACATTGGGAAAACAAAATACACATAAAGGAAGGAAATATTAAACCATTAGTTGGACTTGCTTCTATCATTACATATAAAATTTTTAGTAGTTCTCAAATTATTTTGTCCTGTAATATAGTTTTCAGGTATTATGTTCTGCTGCAGATTTGTATAGACCAAACTTGCGTGGAAAAAAATAGGGGTAGAAAAGTGATGCCGGAACCATCTCATGTTTGGATCTGCCAGCAGGAATAGCAGGCCACATAAGTAGTAGTTATGTGGGTGGAAATGGTTTGGTTTTACAAATTTATAACTAAATGAGCTGGTAACTAGTTGGTCGCTGTTCTTTAGAGGTTTGGTAGAAAATGTTTGTCAAACTGATAGAAAGATTCGTTATATGAAAGGCTAGCACTAAACAAGAGTTTTTCGGATGTTATCTTTCGTGTATAAAGTGAAACCTAGATAGGCCCCCTTTTTTGTTGTCTCCGTTACTTGTGTTCCTTCAGTCATATTGTGCCAACATTAATACAGTCAGGACCACCCACTTGCAGCAATGTGGTCCCCACCTCCCCCAGAATAGGGACATCAAAGCATTTAAAGCTTTGCTGTGAATGGAAAAGAGCAGGAAAACAAAAGTTAAAAATTCCAAAAAGGTTTATGATGTGTTATTGAGAAGGTTATTAGAAACCTTACCAAAGCTAATAGATCATCCCTGGGAAACATCATTAAATAGCTGTTATTATGGTTGTTGCGCTCATAAAAGTTGAGAATTCAGTATCAGTAAAGTGTAAGAATGACAAAAACAAGGCCTTCTTATTTATTAATATCCTTTTTATATGTCAGCTGGATGTACTCTGAATTGACTAAGCCTCTATCTTGATCCCATTTTCATGAGAGCTTTGTGAATAAGGATGGTAGTCTATAATCCCAAAGGTTGATTGCCTTTTTAGGCATATAGGTTAGATTATTAGTAAGGAAGTGGACTTGAGGAGAATGTAATGTGTTGGAGCAGGACGGATGAAATGAGAAGGCTTTAGGGGTTTTATGCGGCAAAAAGATACCTCTCTATTTTTAAAAGGCAAGTTATACAATATCCTTTAGGGGTCAGGCCATTGAGGATAAAATCTTCATAAAATGAACACGGAGAATTGATGATGTTAAGATAGTTTGTGCGATCTTATGAAACTAGACAGAGTTAGAGATGAAAATATATGCCAACAAATGAACGTGGCACCAACTGAATTAAGGGAATGATGAGTTAGGTGGTTGAGGTGTGTCTTGCTTAGATCTAAGGAAGCTCTCATTCACAAGAACTAGGCGGTCCTAGCAGAACAGGTAAGAGGAAGAGCTAGATTAAAATTAATATGACATAATGCGGTTGTCAAGACTTTGGTTGCATTGCATCTTGTAGAGATAGTGATAGATAGAATGGAATGACGAAAAAGGATTCATATAGCCGACCCCAAATTTATTGGGAACAAGGCTTTTTTATGGTTGTTGTTGACCATTGTTTTTAAGCAGTCAAAGTGCTATTTCACTTGGAATTTTCTTTCCACGGTGTGTTTGTTTGTATTTTTTAGGCCATTGTGTGTAGGGCTGGGCAAAATGTCCGAACCGAATCGAACCAGAACCATAACCGAACCGAACCGAGCGGTTTTTTTAAAATAAAATATCCGAACGGGTATTCGAATCGAGAACCTAATGGTTTGGTTCGGTTCTCGGTTCTAGACCAAGAATCGAATAAGAACCAAATTTTTTTTTTATAT
>CAIGRT010222293.1:0-14512 GCA_903798405.1 Fraxinus platypoda | reverse complement strand
GTTTGTTTCAATTTTTTTTAAAAAGGCAAAAAAGTGACAATTTTTATAAAAAAAGTGACATTGTGTCACTTTTTCATTTTACACAGTATTTTTTACTTCCTAAAAACCTTTCATATGATTTTTCAAAACATTCCTAATTTTAAGGGTATTTTTGTAAGTACCCCTCCTAAAATCCGCAAGGCCCAAGCATTTTACGTAAGCCAAGTAGCTATGGGCCCAAAGAAAATAAATCTCTAGGCTCAATGAAGAAAATTGGTGTGGCCCAACTTTGTAAACATTTAATGAAAAAATTCATAAATAAGAGTTTAACTATAACTCATTTCAAAATTAAGATAAAATGTTTAAAATTTCAAAAAGCATATATTTATTAAATTTTATTTTTGAAATAATTAATTAAAAATATATTTTATAAATCAAATATAATGTCACAATTTTATACAATTTGATCACAAATTATCGAATTAATTAGTTACAAATAATTTCTCGATCACAACTAAAACTTTTATAAGTCACAAATTATTTCACCGTCATAAATTTATCAAATTAATATGTCACATATTATTCCTTAATCATAAATTACAAATTTTGTAAGTCACAATTTATTGCATGATCACAAAACATCAAATTAGTTGGCCACAAATTATATTTATGTCACAAATTAACAAATTTTTAGGTCACACATTATTTATTTGTCACAATTTATCTGTATCATTGGTCACATATTATTTATTGGTCACACATTAACCAATTTATTGGTCACAAACAATCGAATCATTTGTGACCACAACCTCACCACTGTCACCAGTTGCATCGTCGTCAAAACCATCGCAGCTGAACCGCCACCACCATCTTCAGCAGCAAAATAGTCATCTCAAACACCGCAACCAACACCACCACCACCCTACCACTCTCAACCACAACCCCCACCAAAAAAATCTCCAAATCTCCCACGGCACTATCACCACCACTTGTATCAACAATAACCATTACCGCCACCATCACCGTCGCATCAACCACAACACCACCACACACAACCACATCACCTCCAACAAACCAACAGTGCCCCCTCTCGGCACCACTGTTGGCACCTCTAACAAACTACCATTTTGAACTTCAAAACCATTACCGCCACCAACACAACCTGCACCACAACTGTTTGTGATCACCACCCCTAACACCGTCAACAACGTTAGATCCACCACCACACCACCTCACCAATGCCAAAATCCACCACCATCACCGTCAACAAAAAACACCCTAAAAATTACAGTGGATGCTCACACCCCCCAAAAAAATACCACAACAGATCTACCTGCACCAATACAACCCACACGACAGTATCTGAATAGTGCGCTACATGCGAAAATGGTGACTCACCGAAAAACCCCAGCAATGATGTTCATCGCCTGAAACCACAAACTACAAACATCACCGGCGCTTAACCAATAGATCTAACATCCTCGGCACTCAACCACAAACTAAAAATCACAACCCACAATATTGGTTTGACATCGTCGGTCAACATAGCCATGGCGTTGCACAGATCGAGATGTAGTGTTACGTGTAGAAGTGCTACACAATGTGGTGCTGCGCATCACATGCAATACCCCTGAGCCATCTGATGACCTTGCGCGCAATGGCCCTTCGTCCGACTGTAATGGTCGTTCGGCATCTTGACATCATGCAGCGGTGTGGTTGCTTCAGAGTGACGGGTTGCAACATCATCTTTGCAGCGGCACTTCTGCTTTAGAGCGGCGACGCTGGGTGGTAGCGTCTTCGCAACGACGACAGTGGTAGCATCTTCGTGAGGGGAGATAAGCGAGGGATAGTGAGAAAAAAATATATGAGAAATGATTAGGGTTTACGATTGAATTTAGGTGGGTAGGTGGATGAGGTGGGATAACTATATAGAATTTGTAATATTATTATTAATTTTGAAAGTTTGAATTAAGATCTAATTTTTTATAAACAAACTAAAAATTTGATTTTTTTAAATTGAAACTTAAAAATTCTGGTTCCATGTAATTTGCACAACATTTAACCTAAATTCACTGAAGCTCATTAATTAACCAACATCTTTTCCAGCTTAGTGGATGAAATTAATTCACATCAATCATAATCATAAAGCAAAAAGGTACCAATTAAGCTAGAAATGTTTGCTTCTTTTGCCAAAAAACACAATTTTCAGAAGCTGAACGAACTGCCCATCTTGGTCTAAACACGCCACCATCATTGTCACCAGAGAAATTATTGCGGATAGAAATAAGAGAAAGCACGATAATATTCTGTCAATTGCGCTAGGAGTACATGGGTTGGGTTCACATGGGAGTTACAGGGTGAGGTGGCCAGCATTAAAAAGAAAATAAAAAACAAAAGAAATAATGAAAAGAAAATTGCACGTATCATCAGTTCATTTCCCCCAATATTGAAACCCTCCGAAGCTAGCGATCGAAGCCCTCACTTGCAGTCCATTTCGCCGTCACACTACTCACCATCTCCAGTCACCGTCAAACTACTGAGCTACAAATCTCTCTCAATCTCTTTAGCCCTGAAAGAAAATAGGTCCTCGCAAGCAATCCACAAGCATTTTCTCCGGCTTTGAAAGGTAGCAAAACATATTTCTACTAACCGTGGCTATGAAATCAGATGTGGAAACTGGAAAGCTAAGCACGTTCCCTCTTAATTGTTAACATTTTACAAGATAAATAGAACAATCATTAATTTGGTTGATGTCTGCATTTTGCTTGAATCGTCAGATGGAATGAAAAGAAATAGTTGAACATAAATGAATAAGGGGCCACCTTCATTCGTAATTGAAAACATTGTCATATGTTGGCTACTAAAAACAAGACATTGTCCATAAACAAAGCATCCCAACTTTGAAATGTTTTAATAAACAGAAGCGAATTCTTCTATTTCATAAAATTAACACCATAGTTGTAGTCGTTACATGCCCAGCCATTTACTCAGGGTGAGGTTTTTGCATTCAGTTGTGATGATGCTTTCTCCATGACTTTCATCTCCCTGCATTCCAATAACATAAAGAGTGTTACAAACTACAAACTACTCACACATTATAATAAATAGCATGTTTTATTCATAAATCCTTCATTACCCTTATCTTGCAAAGTAGCAGATAATCAAAAATTAAAATGCAAAACTCTAAAGTAAACATGCATGGTGTTTATCAAGTGGGCCTTAACACCAGAGGTGTAATGGTTGAACTAAATCTCAACCAAAACCAACCAAAATCACCACAATGAACCGACAAGATGAAGATAATCAACTGAAATTTAACAATCGAGGTTGTAATTATATTGATTGAACCAAAAGTGATTACAAGAAGAAGAAAGAGGGAAAGAGATTACAAAGAATTAGGGAAGAAGAAAGAAGTACAAAATCCTGACAATTTTCCACAATGATATTTCCCCTGCTCCTCCCGTTTGTTTTAAGTAGAATAAAATGTGTTTTGCTACAGAAAACGGGTACACTTCAAAAATTAAAACTATGTAAAACGGTGTCGTCTATGAATTTAAATTTGAAGACTAGTCAAAATCGTTGGCTCATCTTCCTCCTCTTTTCCCAATTGGGTGCTACCTCCTGCTGATCATTACGTTCATTCCCCTCAAATTGACCTTGTCACCAAGGTTGAAATTGAGGAAATCTCTCTTGAATGATTTCAGCATCTTCCCAAGTAGCATCATCTCTGTTAGAATTTGTCCAGTGGATAAGCCATTGAGTCACAGCTTGGTTATTCTGTTTAGTGACACGGAACTGCAGGACTGTAAGTGGTTCTCTACGAGGTTGTTGAGGCTCGTTCCCTTCTGGCATCAGTAATATAGGCACTTCTTTGTTTCCCAGTTTCTTCTTAGGCAGTGAAACATGGAAAACATGATGGATTTTAGAATAATGGGGCAACCTTAGTTCATAAGCCACCTGTCCAATTCTTCTAATGACTTGATAAGGCCCATAGTACCTGGCGGCTAATTTAGGATTGATCCTTGTCACCACAGATTGCTGTTTGTAAGGCTGGAGTTTTAGATAAACCCAATCTCCCACCTGAAATTCCCTCTCTACCCTATGTTGATCAGCATAGAACTTCATTCTTGCTCTGGCTTGAGCCAAATGTTCCTTTAACAGTAGATACATTCGATGCCTCTCTTGTACCAACTCTTCCACTGCTGTTACATTAGTGTGTTGATACGGCCCCAACGCTAACTGTGGTGGCTTAATGCCATATAGGGCTTCAAAGGAACTCATTTTGATAGCAGTATGGTAGGTGGTGTTGTACCACCATTCAGCCAAAGATAACCAATTAAACTACTGCTTAGGTTGATGAAAAGTCATACATCTCAGGTACATTTCCAAGCACTGATTAAGTCTTTCAGTTTGCTCATCAGTTTGTGGATGATATGCAGAGCTTATGTGCAGTTCAGAGCCCATTAATTTGAACAGCCCTTACCAAAATCCACTTGTGAAAATCTCATCTCTGTCTGATATTATACTCTGAGGCATCCTATGTAGTTTGTACATATTATCCAGGAATGTTTTGGCTACAGTAGAAGCTGAGAATGGGTGTGCCAAGGCTATGAAATGTCCATACTTAGTGAACCTATCCACTACCACCAGTATCATAGTCTTACCCTTTGAAGGGGATAGCCCTTCAATAAAGTCCATGGAGATATGGCTCCAAGAGTATTGAGGTTCAGGTAGCGGTTGCAACAAGCCAGGATAGGGGACATGCTCTCTTTTGCATCTTCGGAAAATGTCATACTGGAGCACCTCTCTTTTAATCTCCTTAACCAGTCCAGGCTAGAAGAAATGTTGTTTAGCTCTATAAACACTTGCTTGGATACCTGAATGTCCTCCATTTTGAGATGAGTGGATATTTTGTATTAGTTTAGCTCTTATTTGTCCCCTGACCCCACATACAACTTCCCTTTAAACTTGAGTAACCCATTCTTATAGCTATACTCAGTGACCTCCTCAGGATTAATTAACAAGGCCTCAATCTGTTGGTTAGCTGTCTCATCCCCTTTATAGCTTTCCATTACTTCCTGTATCCAAGTGGGAATAACATGTGAAATTGTTGCAACCTCCATATCTGATTCTTCTCTCTTTGACAGTGCATCAGCTACAACATTATATGTCCCCTTCTTATACTGAATATCATAACTTAGCCCAAGTAGTTTAGTTAGCCATTTTTGTTGAAGAGGAGTAGTGATCATTTGCTCTAGCAGGTATTTTAAGGATTGACGATCTGTTTTGATGACAAAATGGTGTCCCTCCAAGTAATGTCTCCATTTCCCTACTGCAATGACTAAAGCTAGCAATTCATTTTCATATATAGACATCCCTAGTTTCTCATTGCTGAGGCCCTTGCTCATATAAGCAATAGGTCTCTTGCCTTGCATTAAAACCACTCCCATTCCTCCATGGCAAGCATCTGTCTCAACAATGAAGGCCTGGTCAAAATCAGGTAATGCCAATACTGGTGTGTTGCACATGGCTGTCTTCAACTTCTGAAATGCCAATTCAGCAGCATTATCCCAGCTGAAACAATCATTTTTAAGGAGATTAGTTAGTGGTTTAGCTAGAATTCCATATCCTTACACAAATTTCCTATAATATCATGTCAAGCCAAGGAATCCTCTCAGTTGCTTTACATTACTAGGCCTAGGCCACTGCTGCATAGTACTCACTTTCTGAGGGTCAGCTGATACTCCTATGGCTAATATTATGTAACCCAAATATTCCACTTTGGATTGCCCAAATGAGCATTCAGACCATTTAGCATAGAATGTCTGCTTCTTTAATAACTTTAGTACAATAGATGAATGTTGACAATGGGATTCCAAATCGAGGCTTTATACTAAGATATCATCAAAGAAAATCAGAACAAACTTCTTCAAATACTCTTTAAAAACTTCATTTATCAAACATTGGAAGGTGGTAGGGGCATTGGTGAGTCCAAATGGCATCACCTTAAATTTGTAAAGGCCATGGTGAGTTTTAAATGCTGTTTTGTGTATGTCTGACTCTGCCACTCTGATTTGGTGATATCCAGTCCTCAAGTCAATTTTGGAGAACTACCTTGATCCATACAACTCATCAATCAGTTCATCAATCGTGGGCATGGGGTATTTATCTTTGATGGTAAGGCTGTTAAGCTGCCTGTAATCTACACAGAATCTCCAAGTTTCATCCTTCTTTTTAACTAGCAATACCGGTGAGGCAAAATGACTATTACTCTGCTGAATAATCCCAATCTCTAACATTTCCTTCACCATTCTCTCTATTTCAGTTTTCTGTATACAAGGGCTTCTATAAAGCCTTATTTTAAAAGGTTGTGCCCCTTCTTTCAATGGAATCCTATGGTCATTAAACCTGGGAGGTGGCATCCCTCTAGGCTCTATGAATACTTCTGGAAATTGTTCGATAATGTCATGTATAGCAGCAGTGGTTTGGTCTTTTTCTTCTTCCTTCATTGCTTCTATTCGGGCTATAATACCATAAGGTTCCTTGTAGATCCACCGATTCATTTGATTCCCTTCCATCATCAAGAATTCCTCATTTAACTTCCATCCCCTCATGTGAGAATCTGATGCTGCCTTGTTTGAAGTCAAAGATTACTAGATTGAACTGACTCAACCAATCTACCCCCAGCACCATGTCACTCCCCCCAATCTCAATACCCTCAACTGAAATTGACACTCCATACCCTGCATAGTCCAAGTGAATGGATTGCACATTACAGTGTTATTCAGTTTGTCTTCATCGACTACAGTTACCGTAACAAATTGAGTTAGTATCACTTTGCAATTCAATTCCTGTACCAATTTCTCATCAATGAAGTTATGAGTGCTTCCACTGTCAATAAGTATTGACACCCTCATTTTCTTCACTTGTCCTGGGATCCTGATGTTCTTAGGCTTCAAACTCCCAAATAAAGCATTGATGGCTATTTCCATGACCTCATCCTCATTTGTTCCGGTGGCTTCATTTTCTTCCCCAACATCCACCTCATCATCTTCCTCTATTAGTATAAAATTCAGCATTCTATTTTTACAGATGTGTCCCGGGGTGTATTTCTCATCACACCTAAAACATAACCCCCAAACTTCTTTTGGTTTGTATGTCAGATGGAGAAATAGTTTGGAATTTCAAGGGGTTGGTTTGGGTCTTTAGGCCTGGTTCATTGCTGCTATTGGATGGATACTTTGGAACAAAGCCAGTGGGTTTTTGGGAGGTGTTAGGCTATTTGGGTTGGTATGGAGGTCTGGTTTGGATTTTTGATGACTTATTCAAGGCTGTTATAGTATTCTCCTGTAGGAGGGCTACTTCAAATGCTTGGGAGATAAAGTTAGGTCCGATAATTTTAACCATAGATTTAATTTCTTCCTTCAATCCACTAATAAACACTGGGATTTGAAATCAAATAATTCCTGATATTCAGCCACAGTCCCCTTTTGCCTGATTTTATTGAATACTTCTATATTCTCCTCTACTGTAGTTTCAACAAATCTCCTACAAACCTTAGTGGAAAATAGGGTCCAATCAGCATCTGGGTGGCTATTAGTGAAGCCATGAAACCACACATCTGCTTTCCCTTTGAGATACATTTCAACAATACTAATCCTCACTTCATCAAGAACTTGGTGAATTTGGAAATATTTTCTTGCTTTCCTCAGCCACTCTCTAGGTCTTTCTCCATTGAAATAGGGGAAGTCAATCTTAGGTAGCTTAATTTCCCCTTTTAATTCACCCTTCTCAGCACTACTACTACTTCCCATTGTTGTCCCTCCCCTTGGTGTTAAGAGCCCTTCACTGAAAGCAATAGGTATGGATGATCCTATTTTTTGCTTCTCCTTAGGTTCTTCCTTTTGCCCACTCATCTGTGGCATCATGGATACTATAGATTCATACTTGGAATTCATTTCTCCCATCAATACTTTTATTCAGTCCTATTTGTTGCACAAGATTTTAAGTGTTTGATCTGAGGCATCAACCTTATTGCCCACGGTCTTGAAGGCTTCTCCCAGATCTTCCACTTCCCTGTCTAGCATCTTCAAGTGTTCCTCCACTGCCTTAGCCCTCGTGTCCATTTTTAGGATCTAAAGCTCTGATACCACTTGTAATGGTTGAGCTAAATCTCAACCGAAACCAACCAAAATCACCACAATGAACTCACGAGATGAAGATAATCAACTGGAATTTAGCCCCCGTTTGGTGCACATTTTGAAGGTAAGAATGCATTTTTACTATTGATGTGATGGAGAATATGCGGTTGAAAANAGAATATGCGGTTGAAAAAAAATGAAAAGTTATTGATGTGATGGAAAATATTATTTTATTGAAGAATGTGTGGTTGAAAATGAGTAGAAGATTGAGAATGAAAAAAATAATGTGGACCAAACATGGCCTTAACAACCCAGGTTGTAACTATATTGATTGAACCAAAAGTGATTACAAGAAGAAGAAAGAGGGAGAGAGATTACAGAGAATTGGGGAAGAAGAAAGAGGTACAAAATCCTAACAATTTTCCACAATGATATTTCCCCTGTTCCCCCCGTTTGTTTTAAGTAGAAGAAAACGTGTTTTGCTACAGAAAACGGGTACACTTCAAAAATTAAAACTATGTAAAACGGTGTCGTCTATGAATTTGAATTTGAATTTGAAGACTAGTCAAAACCGTTGGCTCATCTTCCTCCTCTTTCCCCAACTGGGTGCTAGCTCCTGCTGATCATTACAGGAGGTTGAGATGATGACCAGAAGGCAATTGCGATAGGACAGTGTTGCTCACATTGGAAAGTGCCTAGAGCGGAAGCTATATGGCCGGTCAGTTTGGATTATAACCCGAAAGATGTCGAAGCTGGTTGATTTTCACCGGAAGTCGTCGGAGCTAAGAGAGTCCGGTATATCCAATTTGGGGGAAAAACTTGAGCTGAGAGAGACCGATTTTGGGAATCTCCAATTTTGGGGAAATAATCACTTCTTTGCGCAGATAAATGTTGGATTGAAAGTGTTTTTCCCTCCTTTATTCTCTATTTTGGGTTAAATTATCTGCCACGTCACCTAAATCAAATGGCCCCGTAAAGTACTTGTGAACGAGACCCTATACATATAGCTTTATTCATATTCTGCAGTGTATTGCGATGCAGCTGAATTGCTGGAGTTTTTACCTCTCAACGGTGGTCACCGGATTCCATGAGATGCAGCGGCCTCAATGGTGGCTAAATGAGGATAAGTTATGCCATGAAAAACCCATCCTTAGAATGAAAAAATCCAATTCGGTCTTTTATCGTCGAACACCATACGCACAACTTGCCTTCTAAGTTTCATGTGGCTGATTGCATTTGTGTCCAACCACAGAATTATAGCCACCACTGTAAACAACAAATCTACTCTTCAATTATGTTATAAAGAAAACACGACTTTCTTCGAAGATTAGTGCAGAGACTTTGGCATGTGCTTTCTAGTGGTCAAGAAGATGCTATCAAAGAAAAATGAAGCATGGAGTTGCAATCACTATATTACAAAGAAAACCATTTCAATGGAGCTTTTCTGCACTTCATTTGACTAGAACCAATGTTGAACTTCTGGTGGACCCATGTGTTGGAATGAATCAGGTTCTTTAAAATGGTCAAGAAGATCAACTCTTTCAAAAATCGTTTCTAGCAATCAAGAAATTTCTCTATTTTCAATAAGCTTGGACTTGGATTGTTTTCTTCTTTCACAGACCGAAAATAGCCATTTCTCATGGCGGATTTTTCAACCCGGGTTTCTTCAACCCCTTTCTAGTGATGACCATTTTCATTGTGGGAACTATCGTCAGAAGAAAAAAGGAGATTTTCAGTAGTCATTTTTTTCTTCTTTCCTTGTTGGTTTTCCAATTTTCAGTGAGGAAAAGTGTTGGATGTTTTTGGCTTCCCTAACATTATCTTAAAATTTGCTTACCTATTTTCATCATTTTTTTCTACTCTCTTTTCAGTAGGCTTTTCCTCATTTCCGTGGTTGACTTCTTCAAAATTTTTGTTGGAAGAAAATCTGTACTTCAGTGGAATAAATTGCCGGAAAAAATTTACTCCCTGGTGACCTTTTTGATGTGGTGGAACATGGTTAATGTATCGATTTTCTACTGACAGCTCCAATCTATTGACCTCATAAAATGCACAAACAAAATTCCGACTATGTCCCCTCCACTTGAGCATCCTGCAAACCGAGCACCCCGTTAAAGACAAAGGTCTTCGATCAATAAAAGGGTGGGTGGCCGTTTGCATTCTGACGGTCAAGTCAAGTGCCAGACGAAAGAAAAATGAGTGCAAGAGACGGAAGAGAGGATTTGGCTAGGATTAGAAACATACATTATTGTGAATGAAACTCACTCATGTGTGTGTGTGTGTGTGTTTCATTCACAATAATATGTGATGCAAATGCAATTGTTTAATTAAAAAAGATCCAATCAATTGAATAGTCGAAGTCACATTGACATATATAGGACCCTTCCGTCTAAATATGCCACGTAATTTATAAGTGTAACAACAACAATAAAATAATATTGTCAATCACTCAACCATAAAATTGCTAAACTAGGATTTCTAATTTTCCCCCGGTGAACTTTCGGCCTCAATCTAAACTTTGAAAGTCATGAAATTGAGTATTTATAAACTATGAACTTTCTTACCAATCTGGATCATGTTTTGTAATGCCCTGGGAACTCGAAGCGTTTAAGAAAAAATAAAATCTTAGTTTGACTTCTTTAATGTTAATCAAAATAAATTGTAAATAAGAAAAATTTTGGAGTTTGCAATATAAAAATAATAATGGGAGATTTTTTTTCCATATAGAATTAGACAATGATGGTGCAATTTGATTTTGGAAAACATCTTAAGGAAATTCAGCAAACGTCAACTAAAATTTAACAGAAGTTATAATGTTCATATACGTACAACATAAAAAATTGGGGTCTCGACGAAAATGTTTGAAGCACGAAAATATTTTTTTTCAAAAATCACTATTAGAAGACTTGTAAACCTTTCAAACCCACCAATTTCACTCTAAAACATGCACCGTAGCCCAAGTTATACACTTTCTAAGTAGGAGGATAGAATCTAAAAATTCAATTCAACAATAATTAAACTTCATGCATAGTAAATCCAACATTTCTAAATTTATAGTTGACGTGCAACGTATAATTAGACGAATAAACATCTATACATTTTTAAAAGTGTCATCTAAGTGTTCATAAAAGATTTACATAACTGAAAATTTTACTAGAAAGCTAAAGAGTATTTTAAATCGTCGAGCACTTGCCACTACGTCAAACTATTGACATGCCTATATATTCTAGAAATGCAAACTTTGGTTATTTGTGTCACTATCAATTTTGCGAAGCGAACCGATGATCAAGTAGTCCGCTTACTCTCAGATTTTGATAACCCCTTTCAAGTAACAAAAATCATCTCTTCATCTCTTATTTGAACCACCAAATGGTGCCACTACAACAAAAAGAGTTACTCACAACATTAAAAATGCAATATTTGTTGATAAATGTTGCTAAAAAGGTCTTTTGACAACATTTTAGTAAGTGAATGTTGCCATTGGTTAGTATAAATGAGTTTTGGCAATATTTTTAAGAAAAATGTTGCAATGGACCCCTTTTCGCAACGTTTGTTGAGTGTTGTGGAAGGTTTTATCTTTCGCAACGTTTGGCAAACATTGCTAAAAGTCTCACTTTTCGCAACGTTTGCCAAACGTTGCGAAAAATAAAACTTTTAGCAACGTTTAACTTAACTTTTTTTTAATATACATAAAGGAAAGAAAAACAATATGTAGCCCACTTTACTCTTCAGATCCCGTCTCCACCCTCATGTCTCCCATCTCCACCCTCGTCTCTCCCGTCTCCCACTCCCCAATCTCCTTGTCTCCCGGCAGCAGAATCGGCCCCGCCGTGAGTTACACCTAGCACGGAACAGACACCCTATCTCCCGCTCCGCGTCCGCCCTTCCTCTCTCGACTCTCGACTCCCGGTCTCTCTCACACCACATACAGTCACACCGCAGACCCGTTTCGAGCTCCGCCCAACTACAGTCTCCAAGTACAACTTCCAAGCTCCACTGCAGCGTTGCTCCGAGGTAAGTAGGTAATTTATTGTATTGACTACAGAATGTGCAGTTTGTGATTTGTCCAATTTAGGGATTGATAGTTAGGGATTTTGAACTGCATTTAGGGATTGATAGTTAGGGATTGATAATTAGGGATTGATAGTTAGGGATTTTGAACTGCATTTAGTGATTTGTGATTTGTTCTTGAAGTGGGATCCTCCATTTTCTCTTGAGTAATACAATAACACGTTTAATATATATCGAAAACAAATAATTTTTACTTCACTTACAAAAGTGTCGAAAACACCCTACCTTCAATGTTTGGAGTTTGAATACCCTTTTGTGTTCAATTTGTAACAAAATGCAACGTGATCCTAAGGTCCTTCAATAAATTTTCAGATTCCAATGTGTTGGATAAATGGTGAGTGAAGTTTATGTGTTTGGAATTGTAGGTTGAGATATAAACTTGCTATATATTTTTGAAAGAGATAATATCTTCAATTTAATGATAACGGACTGTTTGTTGCATTTGATCATATATGAGTTAAAATAATAAGTGGGAGTGCACTTAGTGGGTAGATTGCCATTGATCAAATAGGAGTTAAAACGGTAAGTGGGGGTGGGGAGTGCACTTAGTGGGTAGTATAACTAAATAAGATGTTTATAGTGGAGAAAAGAATCACATTTGAGGATTTTAAAATGTTGAAAATTGGCGCCAAACGTAGGACAAAAATATTATGTTTCAAGGGTTGTTTGGTATACACAATAAATGTATCAAATCTTTATTTTCAAATGGTGGATACAATTTAGAATTTACATTTGAATAATAACATGCATTTGAAATAAACTTTTGACTTCTAAATTAGAAAAAAGACGGTTTTAGGCAGTTGGCAAAAGTGGGAGTTAAAATGGTAAGTTAAGTGGTATGATCATGGCACAAGTTAGTGGGTGGTAAAATTAAATGGAATGCCTTTAGTAGAGAAACAAATCAGATTGAGAGGTGAGAAAAAAAAATGGCTATAAAAGGAAGTCTTTTGAAGGACAAAATACAATCACGTTTAAGGGTTATTTAACATATACAATAAAGGGATGAAATTTTAATTTTTTAAGGACTTAACATAGGTAGCAATTTATATAAAATATGTCATAACAAATAACGTAAGCATATCAGAATAAAAAATAAATTTATCGTTTAAAAGAGTCTCCGACACCTTACAAAATTCTAAGACATGTGCGTACAACTTTACTATCGTGACAAAAAATAATTAATTTGAAGTTTTAGGAAGTGTCGTAGTGACATGGTAGCGTAACCCACATCATTTTTGAGTTTCATATGAAAATTTCTTTTAAAACGAAACACAATTTTTTTCTCGTTCGCTACATGTTCTACTTCAAATAATTACACACATAATCCCCAAACTAATACATGTCAACTACCAAGAAATTACTTGATATATTGGGGCAATACATTTATCTTCTCCTTGTTCTCAATATTTACTTGAATAACTCGAGATATTATTATTTCATTTCATCCTCTCATTCCTAAATTTCCTCTTCAACGCTATCACGTTTCAAAAAAAAATTCACCAAAGATAAATCCTTAGTCCTCAAACACTTGGAGCCCGTTTGGTTTGTGTTTCATTTTGAGTTTTAAGTTAATTTTCAATTTTCTGTTTTGAGGATCTATTTCGATATGGTTAAAAATGCATTAGGTTTGTCATTCTAAAAAATTATCTTTTAAAATAGAAAACTCGAAAACTCGTTTGGTTTGCAATTTTGAGAAATTATTTTTTGTTAATACAATCAAGTAATATATCATTTTAAAGTTGTTGAATCTTAGAATATTTTTTTTACGCTACAAAATTAAAATAATAAAAAATAATAAATTGAGTTAACAAAATATAGAGGAAGCAATTAAATTAATGACGTGGACAAAACTTTTTTATCTGCATTAATATAAATAGTTTTTTTATAAAAAAAATTTATGTAAATAATCATTAAGAACTTGAACTTTTTTTTTTCATATTTTTTCTTATTTTTCTAGAATTCTTAGATTTTTTTTTTTAGAATTTTATTCTTTTAGAATTTATTTTTTCAATTTATTTTATTGAATTTATCACTTTTTTTTTTTTTGAATTTTTGAATTTGAATTTTTAATTTTTTAAAATTTTTAATCTTTAAAATTCTATTTAAATAAATTTTTATTTAACCATCATTTTTCATATTTGGAGTGCTTCCAACATTTTTACTAAAAATACTCAAAAAGTCAAAAATAGGGCTGGGCAAAATGTCCGAACCGAACCGGAACAGAACCGAACCGAGCGGGTTTTTTAAAATGAAATACCCGAACGGGTATTCGAATCGAGAACCGAATGGTTTGGTTCGGGTCTTGGTTCTAGACCAAGAAC
>CAIGRT010222256.1:0-11144 GCA_903798405.1 Fraxinus platypoda | reverse complement strand
TAAATTGACTTAGTATTGTGTTTTTGTTTTTATTGACTTTTCTTCATAATTTTTTTTTTCCAATTTGACTGTTGAAGTTTTGACTTATAAAAAATAATTTATTTTCATGGTTATTAACCGAACCGAGATACGAATTGAACCGACTTACGTGGTTATGGTGCAATTATGATTTTGGCCGAACCGACCCCAAATCAAACCGTTGCCATCCCTATATAGAGGCATTTTTGCTTCATGAGGCAAGATGTAAGCCTCGAGACATTTTTAGGCGTAAGCCTCACCATGAAAAAATGTCAAAAAATTAATAAAATGAAAAATAAGTTCATAAGAAATAATAAACAATCTTCAAAATGCATTATACAATAATTTAAAGTGTGAAAACAAACAAAAGAAAAATCTATGAAGTAATAAAAAACTATTATTTTAGTTATAAGTTATCCCTGCCATAACCTTTTTTTCTCGCCTCACTTTGAGGCAGGGCTCAATTAGGATTTTTTAAGCCATGCTAAAGATGTTATCGTGCTAACTTGTCAAGTGTTTTATCCCTGTCATAATTTTCTTGAGCACTGGATGATAACAAAATCTGCAATGTTATATTGCATCCAACATAGGTCTCACAATACAATTCTGATCAAACCATTAGATTGCTATGCTCGCAACTTAAGACCATACGGCGATTGGTTGAACCAGAATTCCTCAACACCATCTTAACCATCTGTTCCAATGAGTGTGGGAGATTTCTGTCCGAGTAAAGTGCATTATTGATGTTGCTCACGTGCTGATCTTTCCCACCTCTTGTTCAAATGTATTTGTTTGACATGTGCTCTAGGATTGGGTTTTATTTCCTATAAGTAAAGCTAAGATTGAGACTAAATTTTGTCAATTACCACTGGAAAGTATGAAAAAAGGTCTTTGTTGCTTAAGCTCAACCAAAGAAATGTCTTACTTTATTACTTTTATAACAGAATTCGGTTGTCTTCGTCAGAACTGAAATTCTGCATGCAACATTGTGCAGCTCGAAACCTTTCAACTTAATTCTTCATTTTCCTTGGGTGAATAATGTTGCTTTGTTTTTGTTTTTTTCAGATTGGCTAGGGTTAGTGAAACCAGAGGAGATATCCATTTAGCCACCACAAGTTAACTGTTCAGTTCTATGATGCATCTGCATCTCAGGACCGAAAACTGGAAGGATTGATTCACAAGGCTTGTTTAGAACTGTGGAGGCCAGATCCCAATGAATTAACTCTTTTGTTGACAAAGGGAGTTGACTCAAGTTTGCTCAAGGTTCCTCCTAGTGCATACACTTTGACTGGTTGTAGTGATCCCTGCTATGTTAATATCACTTGGCGGATCCAAATGATGGAAGGATTGCTCTGCACTCGAAGGTTTGGACATCTTCTCTTAGCTATTTGCTGATACTGCATTGAGTAGGGCTGTAAAGAAACCAAGTAATTCTTGAACGACTTATTTTGTTTGATTAAAGAGCTAATTTAGGTTGCTTTAAATTATAAGTCAACAAAGCTTGTGATTGTGCTCGATTTCATATACTCGCCCACATGCATTTCGACTGCCCTTTTTATATATCTAGATTATTTCTTTTTCAGGATTGCAAATCTTCCTCCTGCCATTGGTGGACTTGTTTCATAGTTTTTGTTCTTCTTTTCATTTTACAAATTATTTGATTCAAGTGAAAAACAAATATTTCCATGAATCTTCTTTTAAAGATTACTGTCATTTTATATAAGAAAGGAAAAAAAAAAGGAAAATCTATCCACTACCTTATTTCTTCTGATACTAAATCACAAGTGTTTTTTCTGCACCTTTTCATAATTTTGTTTGCCTAAGTCACGATAAGTTTTTCCTTCAAAATTGTCTTTTCTCTCATTTTAGTCTTTATCTAATATGTCACCTGAAGTTCTCTAAGAATTTATATTATTAGCATTGTTGTTTTGCATCTAAGTATTCATCATAGTAACAAGTCAAATGTTTACAGGTTCTGAATCTTACAGAAATTGAACTAAATCGGGTGGATATTCGAGTTGGTCTGTCTGGTGGGTTATGCTTCATGGATGGATCTCCTCAAGCCGTGCGACAGTTAAGAGATCTTAATTCACAGGTTGAGTTTGAACATTATCCTGTTGTGTTAGAATATCTAGCTCAGCTTCATTCTAGAGACTTCTATGTAGTTAGATAGTTTGTTTGTTAGTTAGTTTTTAGTCTATAAATAGAGCACTTTGTATTCATTGTATTTCATTGGCTTCTATTCCAATCTTTAACATGAAATCATCGTGTTGAATCTATCATTTTCTTCCCTGCAGTACAGCAGGTTTCAATTTGATTTCCTTCCTCATTTTCAATATGTTGCATCAGTAAAACTTGATCGTATATTTTTAACAAGAAAAATTATATCTTTCAGATAAAAAAATTATTATAAATTTTTATTTATGTATATACGAACCACCAAAATATTTAAGCACGTTTTTGATAGAAATTATAATAAAGTAAATAAATAATTTTAATCAATTATTTTTTGGGTCGTCACTTTCCGATCATTCATTTCGTTAACTTCTATCAGAATCTGTCAAAAATTTGATTTTAATCTTGTCGAGAGCTAAATCTATTATTGGTGAAATTACAATATGGGCATTGGTCTTTTAACCGAACAGAGGCCAGTTTTTGCGCACTTAATCATGATTGAAGCACCGGTCCACAACCATTCAATATGTTGCTGCCAGTGATTATTTTCAGGTTAACTCTTCTGGCTTGGCTTTTGAAAACGTTCTTGAAATTTAATGTTGTGCTACTGAAGCTGCTTATATTTTCTCAAAGTATTATGAAGCTTTGATGAATTTATATTTTGATGTATTTGAATTATAAGATTTTGAAATGTATAGACTTTGTTTTGTGGTTGTTATCAACCAAAGACAATAAAGTGAGATTTGCCATGAACTTGTACGGAGTAATCTTATAACACCATGACATTTTCCTTCTTAAAAAGGAAAAGACAATGGGAGTGTTAAAAATAATTTTTAACAGTTTCTTTCGGTCCTTAAACTCTAATTCCGTTCTAGTTGTAAGATTTCTGTTTCTTTCTTAGTTTGAAGGAGTAAAAGAAAAAAATTATTTCAATGAGGAAACCAGGAATCAATTAACACATGAGAACTATGAAACTTAATGATTCTTGGAAGTGTATTTGACATGGAGTACAGTTTGGGCAGCCATGCCCAACCAGCTTTTAAATTAAGGATAGTAATTTAGAGGACATGGAAACGTACGTCCTCAAAGATCAGGGGTGGAAGAAATGAAATAACTGAAAAGTTCTAGTAACTAAAAGGTTTTACACAGAGAAATACTGGCATAGGTGTGGGAAGAGTACTTGCAGATGAAGGAGTCTCATCTCTTAGTGTTTCACAAACTCTATTGGTCAAAAGAATAAAAAAAACTTTGCTGCTTCTCTTAATACGAGGGAAGAGGAAAGAGGTAATCCCGTTAATTTGCCTTTAAAAATTGAAGGGGCAAATAATCTACTACTCATTTGTGTTTGACTCCAGCGGAATGTAGGTTTTTATTTATAGAGTTCAATCCCTTAAGTATTGCGTTTGTTTATAAAGCAATTAGTTCCTAAAGAATGTGAGTCCTTGAAATTCATAACTTGAGTAGTAGACTTTTTAAAAAAAATAACATGTTTACTTTAAAATTGATTTAACTCTCCACGAACTTGACTGTTAAGTTGTTTGATAAAAGAAATTCAAATATTAAGCTCCAAGAATTTTGGTGCAGCATATGATTTATTTTCATACTTGGAAATAAATCACTAATAGATCCATGAAGTCAATAGGAATGTTAAATTAGTCAGTTTACTTGTGCTTTATATACTAATTAACATGGTAGTGAAACTAGAAGGTTCAAATAACATTTTAGTTTAAAAGAATACAGTAGAAACTTGTCGAAGTAAAATTGTGAAGGCTTTTGAAAAGTTTAGATATTAATTATTATTAAGGATATGTGTGATATAACAGTCATGAGTGTGAGATTTAGTGGCCATAGTGGTAAACATTTACCTGTCACTATAGGCTTGCTTCGAGGTTCTGCATATAGTTCTTATCTTTGCACTTTAGTCATGGTAGAGCTTAGAAAACATCCAAGATTAGGTTCCTTGGCATGTTGATGACATAGTTTTAGCAGACGGAAGTAGGAAGCAGTTAAGTAAGTTTGAACTTTGGAATCTAAAAGTTTTAGATTGAGTAGAGACGCGACACAGGATGACCTTTTAGTAAGGGTAGGGATTAGTGGAGTCGGTAATTATAGAGGATCGAGTTGACCCAAAAATTGATTGTATTAGGTATTTAAATTTTAACTTAGACCCATCATGCAAAGTGTTGGACTGTTAAATGACGTAATTTCCATGAGATAAAAGTTGGGGAAACACGAATGTTAATAAATGAGAATATGTACCAGCAAATAGAGATGGTACCAATTGATATATATAGAGGAAAGGTCAACTTGGATGGTTAAGGCACCTTTTGCTTAGACCAAGAAGTTCTCGTCACAAGATTGATATGATTCTAAATTTCTAGTAAAGCATGTTACACGAAGAGGTATACCAATATTAACATGAGTTGTAGTGAAGGATGTCATAGCTTCGTATACTCGAGTAGATATAGTGATGGACTGAACATAGTGAAGAAAGATGATTCATGTAGCTGACTTCAAATGAATTGGAATAAGGGTTAGTTTGTTGTTGTTTACGTGATTTTCCTTCTTATTACAATAATATTGTCCTTTCTTTTGAATTCTTTGGCAGAAAGAACATACAAGTAACACTTATGTCTTCCTAAAACATAACGTTTGTGTCAGGGTGGTAAGCAATATAGTGATGATAGGGGTCAGGAGAGAATATATGAGTTGAGCGTGGCTGGGGACGGGGTTATATTAAGGGTCACCATGACTAGAGTCAAATCTGGATAAAGAAGAATTGAAGATGGCAATGCTGCTATTTATCCCACCCAAGGAGCAGTTAATAGCCATAATCTCTCATGAAGGTATTTTGTTGGTGGTGGGTAAAATGGTTCTCAGGAAATCAGGAGGAGAACATTAGCAGGTTGCATTGTGTGTGTGTGTATGGGGTGTTGGCCGGGGGGGGTGGGGGGGGGGGGGGGGGATGAAGAGGGAGGAAAAGGTATATGAGCTACCAAGAGAAAGCAAAAAATAAGTAAAATTCAGGCTAAAAATTTTAGATTGAGCCATTAGAAGGCTAGAGTTCTGCATAATTATTGATGTTTCTACTGAAAATAGAAGGACAGGAATGAGCTCTGCATTTGAATTACATAGGGGTAGCGAATTGAGGTTTGGACTTCTAAGGCGGTATAGTTTGCTTTGCTCTTCAGGTTTTGTGCACGTACACGCCCTTTTGATTTTTATAGATAGCCGATGATATCATTCTGATTACATTAGGTTGTGCTCCTTGGCTTCCTTTGATTAAATTTTTAACTTACCAAGAAAGTTTTGTATGAATGATTATGTTTGTCCAGGATATATTGGAGAGCGAGAGAGAAGAAGCTAGCAAACTATGCTCAAGTTATCATATGCAAATGCATGGAATAAAGATTTCGGTCATGACCTTTTTATTAGTCAACATTAACCCAACCATTTGCAGTAGCAAATCTGAGGAGACTGTGGCCATGATTACATCGAGCTTTTATTTATTTTCCTTTTCTAAATAGAAATTTATTTTGTGCCGATGACTTCAAGAGATTAATTAATTCCCTTTTGAAGCTTCATCATCCTCTGCAATGCTCTTAATCTTTTCATCAGTGGATGGGTACCAGTTCCACCCAAAGACATTCTGTTCCTGAGGCCACCCATACTGACCCATTGAAGTTTCAAAATTCAACGCCAATGAACTCTGTTGGCAGCTCTTCTCATAAATCTCTAAGTTTCCCAATTCCACTATTGTTTCCAGTTCTTCATAGTCTTTCACATCAAAGTTTGCTTCATCAGTCATCATCTGGGGTGCAGTTTTGTATCCAGAAACTTGTACAGTTTCCTTAATATGTGTGCTGTTAGGATCTGTCGTGGCTTTGGCCACCTCTGGGATCTCTTCTTGAGTGCTTTGGTGTTTATGCTGTGCATCTAGGTTGTCCATCTCTCTCTCTTTAAGCAGTACAAGGTTCTCCCTTTTTGAACTCTCTGTGATAGAGATAAGAGGAGGTTGTACTTGGGTGAATAGATTATGCATTTGTTGAATAGAATGGAGTGGTATNGGGGGGGGGGGGGGGGGGGGGGGGGGGGGGGGGGGGGGGGGGGGGGGGTGGTATTTGCATTTTTCTTTGGTGTGTTTCATTTCTTTATTTTTATTATCTTGTGAAATCTTTCTTTTAAAAGGTAAAAAACACTTTTTTCTCTTATGGATCATGGAACATTAAGGCGATTGTCTCATTAGATATGGTAAGTACTGGGATTACATCGATAAGTAAAAGTTGGGGTCTGAGCAGATCAGTGCTTATGTATGTGTCATTATTATGATAGTAGCTGAAATTAGCTGGCTTTGCCACTGAAATACTTGATGCTAATCTGCATGGATTACGTGGAAAGGTTTGCAGGGAGTCAAAGGGGATTGGTGTACACGTAGCAATGCATTAAATAGGTGAGTTCGCAGGCTTTCGCATTGAATCTCTTGATTGTGATCTGCATTGATTACGTGGAAATCTCCTGGTTCATCCACTTTGTGTAAATGAAATGGTTTGGAAGTATCTTCAACCTTTGTCACATGGTTAACATGGGAGACCAAGTGGACGAGTGAACACATAGTAGTGCAGTAAATAGGTGTTGAGTGGATTATTGGGAATTTCCTGTGGTTTCAGTGGACATTTCAGCTCTTGGCAGCTCTAAACTGGGGGCGGATACAGTGACGGGGAACCTTGGATCTGTCCATGGTTTTCTTGTTTAGTTTGCTTTGTAGCCTGAAAATCACATAAAGGTGGTAACAACTCAAATGATCCCACTTCATGACGACCCTTTCAACTCACACAAAAACCTGGTCCGATAGTAAATGAACGTATATTCTCTAGATGGATAAAGATTTTTTTTCGAAAACTTTTGAACCCTCAGTAAACGAAATCCTAGACAGAAACCTGAATGCTAATCCTTAAACTACTTGGTCTATCTCTCCTACCCAATGATAATGACACAAAAATTGAGTGAACTGCGAGTCATTAAATTGAAAAAAGAAAAAATCAGTTATATGGTATTGGTAGGATCCTTGTTTGTCCAATACCCCCATCATTAGTATTGGGATATCAAAAGGTTAGTGTTTGAAGACAAATGAACACTAAGAGCTGAATGTTGAAACATAAGCTTGTTAGTAGAAGTATTCATCTAATTATCTTGAAATTTCATAATTCTTGTTTTGTTGGCTGAGGTTGATGATCTCTTTCTTCTTTTTGGCAAGTGGTGACAAATTGTTTCTTTCTTTTTTTTTTTCTCCTCATTTTGGAATATTTATTTTGCAATGTTACGTGACATGTGGACTTTTTTCTGAGAAGTACCTGTCTATACATGGTTCCTTCTAAAGTTTGCTATCAGATAAATTACTCTTACAATGGCTTTACTACTTTTATATGTTTATGGTGGTGCTTTGAATTATTGTCATATATCATTTACAACACCGTTGTTGTAGAGGAATTGAGAAAATGCTAGTTGTTTGTGTAAATGGGATAGAGGCTCGGGCTGGTTGGTGGAATAGGATGATGTGCATTAAATTGTCTGTAAAAATAGATGATTCATAGATGGTTAGTTGACTACTGGTTTTTCTGCAATCTAATGAACGTGTTTGTTTAGAGGATATGTAATGTAGGCTTTACAACTGCTTCTTGCAGAATACCCCGCATTTTTTTAGTTGTAGTTATAACTTGCATTTGGGCTTTGTTGGGAAGCTGTAATGTTGAACTTAAAGGACGCAAAGATAGCGTTTTTTGGTTGACCTATATTCCGATCATCTTTCGTAATGTTTGTTTATTTTGTTGATCCTCTTAAAATCATATAAAAATTGACCTATTATTTCTCCCTTTTCTTTTCAGGTGGATTTATTATACGGTTCGATGAATAGGTTGACCGCTTCTTATTGAAAAATAGAACTCTTGTGTGTGCCCCCTCGGGTATCTCAATAAGTCTCTAGATTTACTACATTTTCTTGTAAAAAAGGTGATAACCTATGTACAACATTGTTTCTTGTTGGGCAAATATCATAATCTGATTATTGTAAACAATGTTGATTATCAATTGAATTATTTTAGTAAGATAACGAGAAATGAAAACATAGATAATCGAGGAAATTTTGATTACATCTATGTGAATCTGTTGAGTTTGTGTAGTAGTGGTTTCAAGTGTTTTTCGGCGAGGATTATGAGTTCCGGTGGAGGGAGACTTAAGAGAATTTTCTTTTGAGTGATTTTCTTGGAATCCGCAAAATGGATGGAGTGATTGGTACATTTATAAATGATGATCAATGTTGACATAGTAGCAGTTAGTTATTTACTATTAAATTTTTTTAATCAGTGAAATGAGTCTCGTGTTTCTTTAAGCGATCATTGGATTTTTGGGATTGTATTGTTCACATGACTGTAACCGATCGAGATCATTGTCGGACAATCAGTCGCACCATTATTAACATTTTTATGTACTCATGCTATATTACTTTTTTATTATTTTACGTTGACCTTTCGAAATAGTAATGAAGTTATTAAAAAAAAAAGAAAAAGAAAAATTGAGATAATTTTGTTTGGGCATGAGGAGACTTTCAGCTTTATGTCACCATCCTTCTCATTAACATCTCCATAAACCAACCAACCAACCACTCTAGTGTATCCAGTACCTACTTCAACAAATCATGGAATATTAAATAGTGAAAATTAAATTAGATCAATTCAAACTGGTCCACTTATAATAAAAAAGAAAAAAGAATCTTACCTGGTTCGAATCCTATTGGGACATGGAAACTGAATTGTAATGAAGCTATAAATACAGAGTCGATGTTCTCTGTTTTCAAAAAGTGCTGTTGCGTGTATTGGGAAGAAGAGAGACATTATCCAGCCATAGTCCCACGCTAAAGTTTTTCGCATACTTCATTCTCATTCTCGTCGAAAATTACGAGATCTGCTTCCACCCACTTTTCACCAAATTTTACCTTTCTTCTCCCTTTTTTCATGTTTTTCAATTACTAATTCTTGTTTAAATATCTATACTGGAACCATCTCCAAAACCCTAAATTGTACATAATTTGCAATCAATTGAATTGGGTTCAATTCTAATCATGGACATTCTCTCAATCCCGAATTACCTGCCTTTGTTTTTCATCATGTATTTCATCCTCTACCTCAATGCCTATTTCATCCTTTTCCAGACCTGGACCCGGAAGCTCCGACCCGAAGCTTCAAGCTGTATTATTTCTCTAGCTCACGGCACTCCAGCCGTGATTCTAGCCTCCTACGCCATATTATCTGACGCGTCCCGAAACTTCGATTCCCCGAACACCTCGTTTCAGAACCTTGTTCTTGAATACAGCATTGCCTATTTCTTGATGGATCTTTTGCATTACTTGGTGTTTTACCCAAGAGACATTCTCTTCATAGGCCACCATATGTGCACTCTCTTCGTCTTCATGACGTGTCGTTACGTGGTTTTCCACGGTGCATATGCGATCCTGATGCTGTTGATTCTTGCGGAGATCACGAGCTTATGCCAGAACGTGTGGACCTTGGCGAGTGCGCGGAGATCGGATGTGAAGTTTGCTGCCAAAGTGTATGATTTATTGTCCCCTCCGTTCTATGCTTTGTACTCTGTGATGAGAGGTTTTGTTGGACCTTATTTTGTTTATAGAATGTTTGTGTTTTATCTGAGTGGGGTCGCGAATAATGTGATTCCTAAATGGGTTTGGATATCATGGATATCTGTTGTTGTGACGGCTATCTCTGTTAGCATATTGTGGATTTCAAATCTATGGATTGAGTTGTATAGTGAAAGGATGAAAAAAGTTGAATCGAAAAAAAAAAATAGATAGAAATGGAAAAAATTGAATTTGGAGGTCCATTTATGTAATGTTCTAAAAGGTAAATGAATGAGAGACTGTTTCATTTCAGTTTCTCTGCATTATGCTTAGTGATTGTTGCATTATTTAAATGTATTTGTGGAAAACTTACACGTTCTGTGCTGATGAATATCTTTTTAGTTTTGTTGTATGTTTCTCGGATTGGTGTAGTGAATAATACTCAGTAACCCTTTGTAGCTTATATTAGACCAAGAATTTTCTGGATTCAACATTTTACATTTACTAATTATCTTGTTGGAGTGGGTAAAATTTATTGTTTAGGTGGAAAGATTAGAATTTGTAGTTATACTCTTGCTTGTTTTATAGTTCCCCTTGTCTAGTTATTCTAGTTACGACCACTAACGGGATAGAAAACCTTCTTCAATCTTGGGGCGGTGTTTACGATCGTATCCTATAAGGTAGTCCTTGACGGTCACAAACTAGACAGGTCAATTATCTTAAGTTACTCGATTTAGGCTACTGTTTTCGGGTTGCCTAAATACTGAGGGATAGGTAATCAAGAATATGGTTTTTGGTATTTATGTAAATTGTCAATGTAAAGCTAAAGAAAATATTGTTTTCATATGTTTTCGTATAATGCAGATGCTTAAATTACTCAAAACATGAGTTCTTGTGGGGCAGCCTTCTATTTTGAGGGTGGGATGGGGGTGATGGCATCTTGTTTGTGGATATGGAATATTTTTATTATTTGTAACGAAGGAAAAACTTGATCGATTTGTTTGTTTGGTGGCAAGATGATGTGAACTTTTAGTCCAGACGGAAATTAACACTAATTTTTCCAAATCAGACTTCTCCCTTCTCATTGTGCTGAGAAATTTCCTTGTTTTTGTTGGATTTTTTTTTTGTTTTTTGGGAGTTGTTATACAAGCTCACCCCCCTCCTTACCTTCAGATCAATTCTTGTTTGATAATTATTTAGATAATTATGAGCAAAGATGTGTATGATCCTATCCTGTGCTTACACTTAGGAACAGACTGTGTGCAGCCAAAAGCAATAATAAAATGCAGCAGGGAAATGAAGGGGGGCAATGTTTGATATAGTT
>CAIGRT010222235.1:8233-29096 GCA_903798405.1 Fraxinus platypoda | reverse complement strand
GATCCTTATTGGAACCTGTAGAGAGGTCATTCCCCTGGAAAAAGGGTTTGGCAAAGTAAATTACCTCCAAATGTGGCTTTTCTACTGTGGACGGTTGTGAGGGGGCAGGTGTTAACGGTGGATAATCTTCGAAGAAAGGGTTGTTATATTACGGAGTGGTGCTATATGTGTAAGAGGGGTGGATAGACGATCGATCATCTGTTCATTCATTGTGACGGTGTTCGTTGGATGTGGAATGATATTCTGGCTTCGCAACATATGAGTTGGGTGTTGCCAAGGCGTATCAAGGAGGTGGTATGGGCATGGAAGAGAAAGTNTGTGATGGTGTTCGTTGGATGTGGAATGATATTCTGGCTTCACAACATATGAGTTGGGTGTTTCCAAGGCGTATCAAGGACGTGGTGTGGGCATGGAAGAGAAAGTTTCGAGATAAGAATAGCAAGCTTGTTTGGAATCTCATTCCAGGATGCATCGTTTGGTGTATGTGGAGGGAAAGAAACGACAGATGCTTTGAAGACCAAATATGGACGACAGAATAATTTAGAGAATTGTTTTCCTTGACTTTGTATAGTTGGTTTAAGGTTGCAACCGTTAGTCCGATAGAAGGGTTGCCGAATTTTTTATCGTTTCTATCTTGTTTAACTTGATAATGCACTCCTTGTGTATTATCTTTTGATGTTGATTTATAAAATTACGTGATTACCTATCAAAAAAAAAAAAAAAAAAATTCTAGACATCTAAGGACTGTTTTCCTGATTTCTGCTCAACAATCATTCATCTCCACTGAAGTATCGTTATTTCTTTTCCGCACTGATTTATATTTCTTTTTCAGCACCCTCTGCAAAGTACTATCTCTGCCTCGGGGTTGAAGGTAATATCTTACTTCATTACAAATTTACATCCTTCATATGCTTTTGCATGTTTAGTGTCTAACGCATCAGTTCTCTCTTTTAGGATCTTTATGAAATCTCGGATGGAGTCAGAGTGTCAAGCCTTGGCACCCCTCGGGTTTCAAATGGGGTTCATGCATCAGAAGATACAAAGAATGAAATTCCCGGTTCTGGTCTGTTTGGGAGAACGTTTTCTGGCATCAGTGCCTCTTTCCTTAAAAGAAACTGCAGTGTGAAGCCGTCTTTTAAGTAGTCCAGTGTCGGCAATCTACTTAAAGATATACTTTTCCTTTTACGGTTAGCCGCAGCTAGCTGAGCACACCCCTTGACACAGGCAGAGCCGGGTCATATTTGTGGTTATTGAATTTTGTAGAGACGTTTATGTTATAAAATTGCTCTAGGATATGTGTATTAGTTCGGGAGAAAAGTAATTTCTCATAAAAACGTAGAATACAGAAAAATTCTCAATAAAAAGGTTTCGTTTAGTTTAGTCTTTCCTGCCTCTCTATTTTTATTTTTTGTTACTATTGTTTCTGGTACCAATTTCAGTTCCTTTGTTCTAATCAATATCTATGTCAGGCTTTCCTTCACGGTTGTCCTGTCTTGTTCAATCCATTGTTCTTCTGTCTGAGGAAACATGAAGAATTGTCATTTTATGCCCAAACTTGGTTTGTTGAAGGTTGCACTTAGTCGGTTTAAAGCGGGCTATACAGCCTGAACTCACTAGGCAGGCCTGGCAATAGCCTGAGCCGATTCCAAACTTGTTTAGTTAAAGGTAGCACCTAGTGATGTTAAAACGGGTAGGTAAGCCTGAACACTACTGTTTATTTAAAAAGGTAGTCGGTTGAAGTGTACAACATTGAAGACTAGATGAGTTAATACTGGTGGTTCTCGTTATTAGAGCATCTCCAATGACGGTGTAAAATTGAATATAAATTGGTATCTCCAAAATCACTTTTATATCCTTAATTACATTCCAGCGGATCTAAATTTAAAAGTCTTATTCAGTTCAATTATGCGCACCATGAAAAATGGCTTGTTGAATTAAATCCAAGTGTCATTTGAAAGTGTTAAGAATCATCCATTTGTGCTTTGGAGATGAACATATTGGGTATTGATACATATTATCACATAATTATCCATTTACTGCATGCCTGCCTGCCAGTTTAGGTCAATGACGATAATAATGAGATACTTTTTAGGTACATACAACACTTCTTTGCAGAATAAAAAAGGGTCCCCTACCCTTAACACAACGCAGCAAAAGAGTGGTCCTAAACATCTTTATCCTTTTTCTGGTTTTGGATTATGACATTCTTGATAGCAATGATGGGCCACAGCTCAAAATGTTATTAGTGTGGCGTCAAAATTGGCAGACAGTTCAAGTTCAGTGGGACCCAGCCCTTTAAAAGTTGGATCGAAATCAGCCGGGGCCGGTTAATGGGTTGGTCTATTAATAATGATGGGCCATGCTGGGTTGGATTTTTCAATGATCAGTTGCGTCGGCTCGATTTATTTTAAAATTTGTACTATTACTAATAAATTCTACTTGTAAAGTGCTTTTTTACCTTCCAAAATAAAATAAAATAAAATTAAGGACGTTATTAGCAAATATATGAATAAGAATATAGTTTTTAAATTACAGATAAAATAATGTTGGGCTAGCTCAATCTACCTGCAACATTGGCAGGTTTGCGGGCTGGTTCAATCCACATATTTCGATGAAGCTTTGAGCTAGCTAGGATCATATTTTTAGTTTGGTTGGTTCAGGCCCACTACGAGCTTAATGCCGGATCGATATACATGTGGGTTAGTCCAAATAAGCTCATCCATTTTGACAATCCTTAGTATGCCGGGTTCAAAACGGTCTGATGAAAAACACGGGCCAAGATGGGCACATGACCCCGCCGGGCACCCCCACTACCCATTCTCCACAACCAGTGTGGGTTATGACATTCTTGAAATTAGTCCCCTGGGGCATAATTCAGTGATGCAAATGACAGGAGTGGTAGTCTCAGCTGAGCTGGCAACCGCAGTGTGAGAGTTTGATTCCTACCTCTTACAAGGTATGAAATTGGACTCTTTGTGTGCATCTGTATGACAGCTCTTGTACCCTGGCCTGATGAGGCACATCCCGCGATTTACCTCCTCCACAATGCTCTAGGGACGGGGCTGTAGGGGACCCTCAAGGTTGGGGTTCAACCTTTATGACATTCTTGAAATTATGAGTACACTTTTTAACTTATAACTATTAATAGTATAGTCAAATGAGTGAAGTGCAAAAAGGATGGGCTGCTAAAATAGAACAGTTGTAAAGTGTCTTTTCCTGGGCAATAAATTTTCCTCTTTCAGACCAATGACCATGGATAATGTCTCCTCCCTTCAGGCAAACTGAGGTACAATCATTTAGTGCATGATAGTGTGATCGTGTGGCTCATATTCCTCCAAGAAATTAGTATCTCAGTTGTTTGCTATGTACTAATGGCTGCCGACGATTCTCTTGAAAATGACTGTTTAGAACAGTTTTTGAGAAAGCCAAAAAATACTTTCATTTATGCGATCATATGACAAGTTTTTGCCGGTAATGTATGAAGTCTATTAAACTCTTTTGGGACCATTTGAAGGATATTTTGTGTGTTGAATTTATTAATAAGATAACTTTCCCTTGTCCAATCTTGTGTAGTTTCACGTATAGGATATTCACATCACGGCAAGTCTCAAATTTTATTGAACGTCTTTCTGCGATAGTCTTGTCAAGTTACGTAGTGATTCTCTAATGCTCATGCTAAAATTTGATTTTAATGAGATAATTTGTTAAATATTCATATATACAAGTCTATGAAATTAAGTTTTTGAGAACACCAAAAGTTATTGTCTTCATCATTGATTGAATTGATCAAAAATTCTATCGTATCATGATGTGGTAGACGTGACAAATTCTTCCATTAAAATATAATGTTATTTGGACAATTTTATTGTTGATCAACGAATGATTGAACATGTCGTCTCTCACTATTAATCACATGTCGAGTTTTGTTAGATTTTACGTACTAAATTTTGACATGAAGACAACCGTGGGTGAGGAAGAGTTTTTACATGTTTTTTTATTATTTACATATAAGTTGGAGTTGAAGAAAACAATCAGAAATAGCCAGCTCGCGTCTATTTATAAGTATTTATTTATTTTATGAAAGTATTAATCGAAATAGTATATTAAAAATTATACGATCCTTTTTTGTCAAAAATATTTATACCAGATTCTACCAGAAGATTGGATTAGAATATGCTTTGGTGGGTGAAATCATGAAATTATCTCTCTTCAATGATGAAGTTTGAATGATCTTTTTGTTTTATTTTGAAACTAATTATTTTTGTTCCTTCTATTTTCTTTGAGGATACTGGATATATACATAGATTGCTCTTCTTTTTCTTTTTCTTTTCCATTTTTTTAAATTTTGAACCCACTTAACTTTATACTTTTTCCCCTTTAAAAATGACGGTGAATACATTTATCATGAAAAATTACAAGAATTAGTTATCATAGTAAAAAATAGAATTTTGAGACAATACTTTTAAAACTATAACTTGACACATTTGCTGCAGCAGCAACAACTGGCGAGAATATGTGACCCTTAAGTAGCAAGTATACTCGAAATCAAAAAGTAATTGGGCTCAAATTATTTTCCGTTCTTGCAAAATGTTATGTTTAGCTTTTAGATGTCTTAATTTTAGAGTCTGTCTGGCGTAGCTTTGCAAAGGGTGATAATTCCTTTTTTGACCGTTAAATCCCACATTTTCATGCAGAGTGTGTCAAGGAAGTAAAAAAGGACGGCTCTTCAACGGCTCCATTTTCGCTTAAAATCAAATAAAAAGCTACACCAGACAGCCTCTTAGTATTTCCTAGCGATTTGATAATGAGGGTTAGGTCATGACTCCGCTTTTTATATGAAGCTCTATTTCTAGTGAAGACAATATATCATATCATACTTTAAATGAATCATTTAGTAACTAGAGAATTTAAAAATCACATGAAACTTGACAACACACATTTGTAATATTCTATTTAGAACAATGTTTCAAGGAATTGAAGTTGTCTGAAAAACTTAATTTACAATTGGTACAAGTCTCTAGGGATTTTATTTCTCCAATGAGCATCAAACAGCCTATGAGCATACACATGAGCCAAATTTTGTGAGAGAAATTATAATTTTGTCTGTTAAATTAGTCAACTTAAATTCCATTAAGTACAACTTGTAAGCTAGAATCATGATTAAAATAATATATAGTTCTGACTTGTAGTCGTTGGATTGTCTGCACTTTTTTATTGTTCCATACTTCATTTACTGGGCTGCCAAATGTGGTCTGATTGCTGTGGGGCCCAATTATATGTTTCAAAAAAAAATGGGTCCCATCATTATTATTATTATTATTTTTTTTATATGAGGGTCCCATCATTAATTAATCAACAGCCGAAAGGATCAATCAATGGAGGTCCCACTAAAAAATATATATTAGATTTTTTAAGGAAAAATTATATTTAAGCTCCCTATTCTTTTAATAAGTATGTATTTAGTTCCTAACCTATATTTCGTAAATCAAAATATCTACAAAATAAAAAATGTCAATAAGATTTAATTGATTAGTTTTAACTTTCAAAAGAATTAATTGCTTCGACTTACATCTATCGGTATGAGAGGTAGAGTTATGCATGAAATATTATTTCAATACAATACATAGAGATTCCTCCAAAATTGTGACTATCGATGTAAAAGAACAATTCTATGAATATTTGGAATGTTATATTGAACAAAACTAGATAATGTATTCAAGTTGTCTCAATTATAACAAATATGTTACAAAAAGCTGAAACCAACGTCATCCACACCTCTTACACTATCTTAATTTTGGATTGTTACGTAAAATGATAAAATCTTGTTTAAGATAAGGATGAGACGAGGAAAGAATGCGACTCATAATACAAACATTTGTACTTTTTCTATCTTTTTATCTCTCACATAAAATATTGATAGCTACAAACACTGTCCCTTTCTTTGCCACTCGTTTATGGGACATATTTTCCTTTCCTTAACCTAATTCTTTCTTTCATATTATTTTAATCACTTGTTACTACAAAGGCTAATTGCCTCGAAAGGAAAGGAAAGGTGAGTTAACTCGTGATAGTAAAATCCTCTCTCTCACACCCATACTTTCTCTGTGTGTGAGAGAACATCCTTTCTGCTAATAGGGAATTTCTTGCCCACATTCCCCCAACGTTTCAATTTATTGCACTTGGGTCCCCATTTATTTTTGGTCACATTTATGCCCCCAAATTGTCTTTGTACACGTCAGGACAAATAGATGAAAACTATTATCATATTTTTTAATCATATATAGGTTTCAAAATTGTCTTTGCTAGTACACATAAAGACGAGTAGAAAAAAAAATCATTCAATTTTCTGTCAAGTAGTCAATTGAAGGATGGAGAGCTTAGATTACAGGTACACATATAACCCATTTTCATGTGAGAGGGGTGTAAATCATTATGTATACCACAAAGTGTACAAGTAGATTAATCCATTCACATACTCTACCAACCAGTCTACTGTCTACCCACCATATATACACGTGTGTATATACAATGTGTATCCAATATCCATTATTGGTTCGGTCATGTGTGAGATTTATGCATATGTATATGTTCTAGTTCATCTGTAACTTTTTTTATAACCTACTCTCCCCTATACTATACTACCACTCTCTCTCTCTCTCTCTCTCACGAATTTCTCTGTTAATACAGATGCTGCATCTGCTTGGTCTGTCTGATTTTTATTTATTTATTTATTTTAACAAATTGCAGACCTCCACACACACACTATTCTTATATGTCTTTTTGCAAGTTGCCACTTTACTGGGACATCTATAATAGAGTCGTTGTCAGAGAATCAATGGCTGAGAAGACTAAGTCAGTCATCTTCTTTTCCACCTGTCTGTAAGTCTTTTCTCTCTTTGTACGTACTATACTGCTTCACTTTCATATTTCTTCCACTGTTACGCAACATCATCTCATTTGGTACTTTTAGACTTGGCACAGGAAAATTTTTAGCAGACTTTGAGCTTCATTTCTGAGGTACTGTCTCTCTCTCTCTCACACACACACACACACAACACACACACACAAACACAAACACAAACGCATACTAGTCTTCTTCAAGTTTCAGTCTTTTTCTTTAATCATCCCCCACACCAGAAAAGGAATGTTTAAACTTTTTCACATCATTCATCTATTAAAACAAAAAATAAAAAAATAAAATAAAATTGTACAGTATCAGCAAATTGCAAATGAGCCATTTTTCTAGTTTTCCGTTCCCATCTGCATTATTTTTACCCTCTTGAAATTAGGTTTTCTGGGTTTTATTTACATGATAATATTATTTTTACAATTACAGAATTTTTTCCTGCTGCATTGATTTGAAATTAAAACTTTCTTTTTCCAAATGTGGGCCTTGTGGGTTGGTGTGTGGGTTGTTGGGGGTTGGGATGGTGAAATTACTGCTATTTTTTTAACTTTTGCTCCAAAAGCCCTGTTTTAATCTGACTGTCTTACCTAAAAAGTTGGAAAAATTACCCTGTTCAAAAAGAAGACCGTTCAATCATCAATTTTGAACACTGATAATTCCAAAAAAGAATAAAAAATCTACTTCTAATTTGGGGAAAATTCAATTCCTTAAGACTAGACTGTGTCTTGAAGTTGTATTAGCATGGAAATCAGCAATTCTGAATGTTGAATTTTGGAGTATACTATTAATTATATTGTATCCCCTTTTTGATATACTATTTTTGTATATTTTAATTTTGAATGTTAATATACCGATAGGGATTGCCAATGTTGAGTTCTGTTCTGAATATGGCCTATGTATTTACTTGAATTTTTTGGAGTGGTAAATGAAAAACATTTAGCCTTTAGGATTATCATTAGCTTGCAATTGTGTGTTTCTTTTCTGCCTTATCTGGGTTTGGAAATTGGATTAATCAATCTTGATCTTTGTTTGTGATTTTTTACTATTCAGACTTACTTGATGTTTAACTGGCTGGTCAAGTACGGTAAGGATGTTATTGACGATCAATGGCGGATCGGCTACGGAAGAGCTTGATTGAGAGTAAACAGAGTGTGGACTATTTTGGAGAGAAAAAATGTTACCCTGTTTCAATTTTCAGCACTGTGAGTAGCTGATCAGCAACTTATAAGTATAGAGAATATTGGGGGTTTAAATCATAGAGTGAAAAAGCTGTTGGGATTGAGGATTTGGAAGTTAAAGGATTTGTACTCTTCCAAGACTTTTCAATGGATTCATCGTCATTTCCTGGATCATCAAAAAGGGCCAAAGCTCCTGGAAATGTTACCCAAATTGCTCAGTGCTTGGTTGATGGGTGTAATGCTGACCTAAGCCTTTGTCGAGAGTATCACCGGCGCCATAAGGTCTGCGAGATACACTCAAAAACTGCAAAAGTCACCATCGGGGGTCGAGAGCAGCGATTTTGTCAACAGTGCAGTAGGTAAAATTTATAAATTTTCTTGGTCACTTACCACTCGGTCTATATTGTCCTGGTTGTTTTATAGGTTTATCCAAAGATAACTAATGGAGAACATATTGTGTTAATTCTTTTCTGTCATATGATCCTTTACCATTTTGTTCCATTGATGCATTAGTCCTCTTAGGCCCTCGTGACATTTGAAGCACATTGATTACAAATGGATTTATTAGAAGTTTGTTTTCATCAGTCATATTGATTAATATAGCACGCAGCAAGTAAAACGCTTTCAAAACTGCTATATGATTCTATGATTACCATAGACATCAGTAATAATGTAATTTTGTTCATTTATGTGTCAGGGATAAACCAAAATCCAAGTTACAAAAAACAAAATCTTAAGTAGGCAAAGCACACTTTCTTCACCCTCAATGTGAAAGTTATATCAACTAGCCGCTGCAGATTTTTCACTATAATGAAGAATAACTACACAAAGGATCTCATACATCTCTTATTATGGAAACAGCTTCCCTCTAAAATCCTTATATATAGTGAGAATATTATGGGCAGCTTAGTATATGTATGGACTACCCAATATACCCCTGAATAATGTTTTTCACCAATTTTGTTCACCAAGTGAACCATATTTAGCCTCCACGAATCTAACAATCTAGTTGAATTTCCTGCTATTCTATATTTTTTTGAAAAGGGTGTTCAACTTGCACGAACTGTTTAGGATGTTTTAAAGAAGGCGGAAGTTTTTAATATTTTGGAGATAAATACAAAAAGGTCTGAGACGACCTAGAAAGCACTAAATCATCAACTTTGTATGCCAACTTAGCTATTGAGTATTTACTTAGAGCTAATTTTTTTGAAATGGGTAGTTGCAATTTCATAAAAAGAGTCAAATTCTTTGCTCAATTATAGTAACTTTGGTTGGTTATAGGCTTGTTATTGTTCTAATGACATCTTTCTAATATGCTTGTTGGACTTCATAAATGGGTTTTGAAATGGATATATTTACATGAAGCTGTTTTCTTTCACACTCTTTCTTTGAGCCCAGGTTTTAATTCATGACTCTTCCTATAACTTGAGTTGTCTCCCTTATTCTCGAAGAATAATGCTATTTGTGTATAATGGAGTTATATAATAGCTTACATAAAGATGAGGTGTTAAAAAAAAAGAGTAGGGGAGTTTTTTTCTTTTATTTGATTGTAGAAATTCAGATATAATCATTTCTCCCCACATCATGTATATGTAAACTATTATGTACATATAGCACAATTAATTCTCAAATTAGCATCAATTTTCAAGTGCCACTATTTCCTTTTTTCTTGACCAACTTTACTATATTTGATTGTATTAAACCGTGTTGAGATTTCTCGAATTTTAGTGCTACAAATTCTATTTCATTGCAAAGACAAGTTCAAATCCATCCCTTTCTGATTGTAGTCGACTAACGTGGATGGAGCTTTTGGAATTATTGAAGTACCTCTACATAGCTTCTGCTTGCTAAGCTGGTGTTGATCCTGAATTCAGTTTAGACTTGAAGTACCTTATTGCATGTAAATTTCAATTTATATCTATTTTGTAGGTTTCATTCCTTGATAGAGTTTGACGAAGGAAAGAGAAGCTGCAGGAAACGTCTTGATGGGCACAACAGGCGCCGGAGGAAGCCTCAGCCCGACACTCTGTCCAGAAGTTCTGGAATGATGTTTCCCACCCAGCAAGGTTAGAATAACCCTCAAAATGTATGATGTTTTATAAAGAGACTTTATAGCATTTGTTTGTGTGCATGTTCGCATATTGTATTTCTACTCGAACAAACTTGAAATGTGATACTTCTGTCAAATTGACTCACTTGAAGCATGTTGGCTAAGTTCAAAAAGAAGAAAAACAAGTTTGGATAACTTACTCTTTTCTTAGTGTTTAAATAAAAAAAGTTACTTATTGTGAAAGTAACTTGTACTTTAATGTTAAAATAAGTAACTTGCTGCTTTCCAACTTTGATGATAAAAAATTACTTTTATTTGAAACTTATTTATTTACTTATAAGTAACTTTTTAAGCTTAGCCAAATGTGATAGCGTTTGTTTGTTTGGGTGAACCGTCTTGTTGCTGCAGGTACACGAGTTCTCTCGTTTAGTAGCCCAGAAATACAACCGAATCCCGTTCCGAGCTCATCTTGGGCCAGGGTTGTGAAAACAGAGACTAATATGGTTCTATACAACAATCAACCACACTTGAATTACATCGAGAGACAAAATACATACCCTGGAGGTTCAGCTCATAGCTTTAAAGGAATAAATCAACTTCAATTCTTGCAAAGCACTCACCAAAGTATCCAAGAAAACTCCATCTGTCAACCTCTTCTTGATCCGAATGCTGCATCAGGAAGTAATAATACCTGCAACCAAAATATTTATTCTGATGGGTTAAGTCAGGTCGTTGACTCTGATCGTGCTCTCTCTCTTCTGTCATCGGCCCCTGCTGTCTCTCGGGAATTCGGTTTGCACCATGTGGTGCAGCCAGACCCAGTACTCTCCAATGCGCAGTCAGTTCACAGCATGCAGTATATCAGTCTAGGCCAGTACTCGTATCCTCGAGAAGTTGAAAGCAAGCCAGTAGGGCTTGATATGGATTCCCATGGTAGCAAAAACTCCACCTTCAATTTTCAGGGGATGAATGAGGCCGACGGATCGTCTACAAGTGGATCCCACCAAACGCGGACATTCACGTGGGAGTAAATTTAGCTTAATTCTGATGGCTTCTTATTGTCAAATACACTTTGTTTCTATTCTGCCTTTTCTTTGCTAACCACATGATATTGAATCCTTGTGGCAGAAAATGCCTTTTGAAGGAATTTCCCTTGTGTGCTACTCTTTCTTCTCTCTTTCTGTATTATGTGAGCCTACATGTGTAGTACTGTGTACTCTTGCCTGATTCTTGTTCATACAGCCGCGGCCAGGGACGCACGTAGACAACTTTGTGCTGTACTGGACCCAACACAATCCCATAATGGACCACAAACGTGGCACGGCCTAGTAGTTGGGGAAGACCTTGCTATTCCAACTAGTGCTGTGAACATGCCAGGCCCTTGTTAGAAGGGATCTGTGTAATATAGACGCCACTATCGCAAAGCAGTTGCTGGAGCTGCGATGGTTGCTTTGACGTACTCAACTAAGGAGGTGGTGACTATTAAGACCTGAGTATCCATTTTAAAAGTTCCCCATAAGATTGTTGGAGTACATAGATCTTGAAATTTGTGTGCTCGTTTGAATCTTAATCGAATTGTATTGTTCATTGAATTTTTGATATCATATCAAGATTAGCGTTTATCTTAAACATCAACGGGAGTAATTCAGGTTTTTATATGTTTGTTTGTATTTTCATCTTTATTTGATGTGAGACTTTATTCCTTAACATGTACTAACATGTCGACACAAATGTTGCAATATATTTTTGTTTCAAGCAATGGCTTAAAAGTCAAAATACCAAATCTTGTGAACGAAAAGGTTGACAAGTGGATCAATGGTTACATTAAGCATAGCTGAATGAGAAAAATGTAGGGTATGGGTAAATTTTCTCTTACTGGATTGGATTAGGTCAGGTCTAAACAATTGTCGCCATTTAACAACAATAAAAATGAGCTAACAAAATAGATGGCCCATTTCTCTCATTGGATTGAATAAAATCAGGCCAAAACCAAATCGATCCACATTTTCATCCTAATTCAAAGGGATTGAATTTTGACCCATAATAATTTGGGACATGCTACATGTACATAAAAATTGGTACACGGGAGGTGTCCACACCATCACATGTATGTACCAATTTTGGGCATGTGAGGGTGTGGACATCCCTATGTAACAATTTTTATGTACACCAATAATTTATGGTGTTTTTGAACTTCTTTTTGCATCTTTATTTTTAAGAAACAATACTATTTCGAGTGTCATTATATTACTTCCGTTGCCATAATCATGGGCTTTACGCAATTTGGAAAACGACGCTATTGATGCATCAATGGTTATGCAATTGTGGTCCTCATAAGTTAAGTGCATTTTTAGTACACATCATGTAATGATCGTAACTTATTTTTATTTACTAATATTTGGTATTGTTTAATCTACTTATCAAATGTGCGGTAATTACTCTACAAGTCAATTCTTACTTGGTAACTTAGAATAGCTTGTGCATGGGTCGTGAATAGTTTCTATGTATACGACATTAAATTGTAGCTCCTTATTTTGTCATATAAACAAAATTTTAAAATCGAATTAAATTCAATTCTATCATTTCTATAAGTTACGAAGTTAAACAAAGGTCTTAAATGTAAACTTTGATCGTCGAAAAGATGATACTAACGACAAAATAAAATAATCTATAATTAAATTAGGGTTCTCTAAATTTGCACCGTCCAATGTGCTTGATTAGAAAGAAGCCAATTAAAAGTTATGAGATGTAACAAGGCATCGACCTCACGTTGCTTTCAGACCAGCTCAGCTGGGAGCTAATGAAATGACAAGGACAACTCCAGAATATTCTTCTGCATTAATTAATTAAATTGGACCTTAAATGCCACTCAAATAGAGAAAAAAAAATAAAAAATTGGTCCTTTCTTAAACTACTAGTCAATAGTATGATTAAGATGGATAGAGAATCATAAACCTAGTATTTTATGATTATAAGAGTATTAACACAACTTAATTTTGTTGTAATATAATTTATTATCAGTTATAAAAGACAAATTATTTCAATCTATTATGTAGATCACCGAAAATAGTCTTTTAATTCATCATTTGGTCAAGAATTTCGGACCGCTTGGGGGGGGGGGTTGTTTACATAGTAGTCGACTCTTCTAAGTTCTAACATGTTATGGGTGGCAATTTGGACTTTCGGTGAAAGTGAGGACTTTGAAGTTTGAGTCTTTAACGAAAATGTCATCACGAGTATGAGACGTTTTTATAATAATACAATAATTAGTTTGACAGATAGTAAGAAAAGTGAGAAAAGATTTATTTTTAAAAAACTAATTTCTGAAAACAATCGATCACGTTTAGAAAAAAAAAACATAAAAAGCTAATTTTAATTTTTCCTAGTATTGGGCCAAACATGCTCTTAATCCTAGGATAACCCAAAACTTAATTAATCAAGAACATGGGAGGGCATGGAAATTGCAATTATTCCTTGCAGTCCACACTCTCCAACTGCTTCCTTTACGTACTACTATTGTTCTTTATGTCAAGGCTAATAAAGAGGACTTACAAGTAACATAACTTCGCACAATTAACCAAGCAGAGTCTTTAAATTATTGGCTTTTTTTAAAAACCCACCATATAATAAACCAGACAAAAGAGTGTGTGATATTTGGCTAAGACAATTGAGGCCATTGATAGACATCTTTCATGATAAGACTTGGTGGGCAACTTTGTTTTTGGTTGGTTGTTGAATTATTAATAAAAAATATTGAGATTTTTCATCGATTTTTTAAATCCAAATCATTATTTCTTTCGTAAATCTTGTTGATCAAGAATCAGTTCTCGACATTGCACAAGAATCAACGAATCTTGATTGTCAAATATTTGGTACTCTTGTGAAGAATTATAGAATATTTGAGCGTGTTCTTCGTTGTCGTTAATTTAACGCTTATGCTTGCATCGAACTGATTTTAGAGCATATCTTGTTCATGATAGAGATGTGATTTTATTCATGAAGCTTGATGGCGGAAGTGATGATTTCAATTTTGTTGTATTGAAGTTATTTTTCAATATATTTTGACATTTCGACAAATTTATGTCTTAATAAATTGAAAAATGTTAAACATATTTTTGACACATCGATATATCATATATTGACATCTTCCAATTTGTTAAGTAGGAGTAGCATATCAAGTGTCAAAAGTATATAGGAGGACATCTATATGAACAGTAAGCTTGAGAGAACAAATCATCTTAGGATTGAATGGTCATTAGACTTGGTGAGTTATGGGGTGGCCAGTGGCATGGATGGGGCTTTAGGGGGGGTGGTGGTGGTCCCGGATGACCATTAGATGTGACCTACATTGAAGTGACTTTCCTAAAACGGAATAAGGTCCGTGTGGTTTTATAGCTGAGCCCCAAAGTGTCTGCTGTTTTAAGGTTAAAAATCTGGCAGGATTTGTACCTTCTGCCCCATTAAATTTTTGGTCCCCTTTTAATCAAATACAGTGATATTACTTTTGGAAGCTTTGCCAGATTCAAGTTCAACTCTTTTAAAAGCAAACAGTAGTGATGAGATGAACCGGTCACCGGCTCTCTCCACTTGCAAGTGAGCATGAGCCCAACATCAAAATACTCATGCAAATTGCTTGTCGATCGTACGAATTTACTCATGAGTCAACTAGCCAACTAACATGTGGTTTGCAAAAGGCTTGAGTGTAGGCTCACCTAGTTGAGCAGCTACCGTGGCTCTTTTTTTCAGTCATGTAGGCAGCGGTGGACTTATGATTGTAGTTCAGTGAGACATAAAAAATAATTTCGAATTAAATCTACTTTGTTAGGTTTGGATTAAAAATTATGAGCTAACATCATGTATATTTTTTTTTCAATTTAAAAAATTAAGGGTCCAGAGAGTGCAACCTTAATGGGTCCGCCCTTGCATGTAGGCAATGTTGATGATTGATCAATGGCACCCTTCAAGTTTGGATCTATAATAGATAGTGTTTGTAAACCAAATTTCATCATATTTCTACAATCTCTCTAACACATTGTTCACAATTATTTAGCAGTATAATTTTACAACTATCATTCTTCTAATTTTGCAATTATTATCCCTCTATTGATTTCACAATTTATTTAAAAATAATTTTTTTGCAACCACTATATTTTTCTTGTTGCGTTATTCTATGTAATTTACGTAATGGCTAGTTCATCATCATACTTTTGGAATGAAAATAATTTGTTCAATTTCTTGTCAAGTTTTCAAAGATTCGACAAAATGGCCAGTGTTACGACATTCAGTAAGATAATAAGAATTAACGTTGCTCTTTTTAACCTTCTTTAATATGTGATACTATGTATTATTTTGATAGGAATAATTCGACTTTTGTTACTCATATAAATAATCATAAAATAAATATGCCACATGACAGACGGACGACCCGATTCTATGTATATCGAAGCGAACCCAACCCGTAGCTGCTTAGACGATCCCCTGTTGGCAGAGGCCTCCAGCATAAATTCATCCCTGGCGAGGCGGTAAGTTAATCAACAACAGACCTAAATGAAGTGATTGACAAGACAACACATTGCCAGTGCCGCCTCTGTACACCTACACTGTCAAATCCTAAGTCAGAAGTGAGGATATGGGAATCTCAGTATTAATGACTTGATTGATTGATTGACACTAATAAGAACCATTAAATCTTCTACCATCGAACGGATCTCGTTCATTTAACATTAGAGATAAAAACCCACGTTCCATACGTTAAGGGGGACGGGCAAGCTTACACAGGAAAGTAAACTCTGATTCTCTCCAATATACCCAAAGGCCGACCTCATTTTTATATAAAACAACTTGAAACAACGACTTATTAAATGTTTTGGATCATTCCCTCCACTGATTCATCTGAGAAATGGGTGGTCTAAGCCGTAAACGTATTGGAATCTAAGAATACGTGGATATTTGTTCTTACTTATCTGTTGGCCACGTCGTCGGACCATTTTTTGGGTCAACAACTTTTATGAAGAAAACTATTACTTCTAAGTTTTAAACACATAACAACATATGAACATACGAGTCATGTTGTGCAAATTATTGCACATTCTTTACAAGATTTTGATTTGACTAATAAAATATTTGGCAATTCTTGTATATAATGCATGGTTTACAATGTTATTTTACGGTATCTTTAATTGTTAATTTCCGTTTTGTTCTGGTAAGGTGTTTGAATTATGTCAATCTTTTTTCCTAGTCAGCTAACGCGACTTTGGACGAAAATCATCTTAGGATCAGTCTATCTCGGATAATCATAGTGAGGGGTCCATTCATGATGAGAGTGGAAAGTTTATGGCCTTCACTACTAGGATTAGGAGTGAATATATGATATGGACAATGAGAAGGTTGAGGAAGTAGATAGTTATGAGCACTCTGAAGAAGATTTTAAAGATGAGAAAGAGATTCGTGAAACTTATCAACAATTATTTGAGAAGAGTCTTAAAATTAAGAAGGTGAATAAAATTGTGCTTAAAATTTTAAAGATGAGGAAGAGATTCGTGAAACTTATCAACAATTATTTGAGAAGAGTCTTAAAATTAAGAAGGTGAATAAAATTGTGCTTAAGAAGGTTAATGCACTTCAACTAGAAAAAAGAGAGACTTATGTATGACCTTTAGGAGTCAACCAAAAGTTTTAGTGAGTTAAGATTAGTCAATGAGATCTTAGAAGCCAAGGTTAAAACCCTGACAAGCGATCTTGAGAAAATCAATGCTCAACTCCATTCCTTCTTGAGTGGTCCTCAGATACTGGACAGTCTTTTGGGGTTGAACAAACATGCTGGGAACATGGGAGATCTAGGATATAAGCAGACCAATCATAATAGTGCTAGTACTTCCAATACCAATTTTGTCCATGTCGCCAACCAGTCTATGTATATTCCTAATCCTGAACTCAAGAATAATGGTATCGTAGGACAGAGACCTACTAGACAGCGTAGGACCTACCAACCTGGGAATGGATATCAACGACCGTATAACTTTGGACCTAGATTTATCCCTATGGACAGTATGATTCAGAGGTTGTTGAAAATTGAAGTAAGTTAGGCCAGAAGCACGGGAAGAGTACAAGAACAAGGTGTTCATGGTGATCCACAGAAGATAGACAATTCTAGAGATCGAGGAACATGCGTGAGTGAAGTACGTTTTAATGGGTCTTGAAGATTGCAGGAATTAGATTAACGAGTGTAGCGAATTTTTTTAGGCTGGATCATATTTTAAAAATTCTTATTGTTTATAGTAGAAGGTATTGGCTTGGTCCCAAATTTTTTAATCCTGTAAAAGATTTTCTCCGTCAACAAATCTTGTGTTATTTATTACTTTATTTACTATTGTGGCAATTCAATATAGAATAAAATTGACTTGATTGACTAAACATCCAGAATAATTAAAAGGTGACTTATTACTTTTAATTGGTAATTTTTAATTCTTCATTATTCACATATTCAACCCCTATAGGTGATTTTAGGGTCGAACTCGTTACTTTCACAACCTCGGTTTCAGATGCAATTTACTTAGACTTTTAGTCATATACAATTGTTCCAATTTCAACCACAACGCAACTGTGGTTTTCTTATTCAAAACGTCCTGAAAAATATTATTATAGAGATGAAGATGGATCCGTGAAAGTGCCTTTCGATACTTCTATTGTTTCTCCTCCGTCGTCCAAATTGTGAGCATTTTGTCAAATCCCAACTACACATCATCTAAATCTATCCGTGCTAGTACAACTCGCATCTTTACTTACCACTACAAGAATTTTGTATTGTGATCCAAAAGCGAAATTTCATACTTTATGACTGCCATTAATAACAAAAATCTCGAACAAATCACAACCAATAACTCTAATACCACTTGTTGAGAAATAAAACAGATCGAGATAATATATATGATACAATATGAAATATATGATCGCAAACAAACAACAAGATAAAAATGCAAAAAATTAATTGGCAGAGGAACGAAATATTTTATTCAATTGAGTAATATGGAGAAAGCAAATACAATAATAGTGTCTACACAATTATTATATATTTTAGTAATTCAAAACTTGTAAAAGGGTTTAGTATTTATAAGGGTGGATGCCAAACCCTAGAAATACCACAAAAATTGAAACAAGATTAAAAATCAAGTGGAATAAATGAAACAATATTTTTTCAATAAAACAAATGCAAAGAAGGAAAAAATATTTTTTCAAAAATTCCAACATATTTTGGGTAAAAAATTCCAACAGACAACGTGTAAAGTTCGGTCAAAAGTGATTACAAATGAGAGTTACATGATTCAATTATTTAAATAAATGAATATGATTGTTTGTGATACTTACTACTTGTTGGGCCGAATAATTTGGCCAAGATGAATAAATTGTAAAAATAAAAAATTTATAAAAATGATAAATTCGACTCAGGGTCTAGTATCCACGGTCTCCAAAACCTCCTGTTTGATTTGAAATGTTCAATACTGGTTAAATTGTCCACCCTTGGTTATTAACAAGCATCTTTTAAGGATAATTAGCACATAACGTCCCCACCTTTCATTATTATTGTGGAAAACGTTCATACATTTCATTTTTTTGTATTTTCACCTTATTTTCACATTTCATTGCACAAAATGTCATTTTTACCTATTTTCTCAATTAAAAATTATGAAATGACGAATATAGCATTCTCTTTAAATAAAATAAAAATAAAAATAAAAAAAACTAATTGCAATTACAATCTCAATTTTTTTAAAAAAAGTCCAAATAAGTTATTAAAATGGTAATTAGCACATAATGTCCATACATTTCCCTATTATTGCAAAAAAACGTATATACCTTTTATTTTTTTGGTATTTTCACACTTAATTACACAAACCATCACTTCTATCCATTTTCATCCAATTTCTTAATAAAAAACGGTAAAATGACGAATATACCATCATATTTAAATAAAAAAAATATTTTTTAATTTCTAATTCTTTAATAATTTATTTGAGACTTGTTTGCACTTTTTAAATTTTTAAATAAATTTAATTGGGACTTGTTTGCACTTTTTTTTTTAAAAAAATAATTTTTTAAATAATTTATTGTGGACTTGTTTGCACTTTTAAAAAAATTGGGACTATGGTTACAATTAATTCTTTAACTTTTTATTTAAATAGAAGAGTATATTCGTCATTTCATAACTTTTTATTGAGAAATTGGATGAAAATTGATAGAAATGATGGTTTGCGCAATTCAATATGTAATTAATGGTGAAAATGCAAAAAAAAAATAAAAATGTATGAACGTTTTTTGCAATAATAGTGAAAGACAGGGATATTATGTGCTAATTACTCTTTGAATATTTTATTTGTGATTTATTTGCACTTAAAAAAAATTGGGACTGTGATTGCAATTAGTTTTTTTTTCTTTTTGTTTTATTTAAAGAAAATGATATATTCATCATTTCATAATTTTTAATTGAGAAAATAGGTGGAAATGACCTCTTGCACAATGAAATGTGGAAATAAGGGTGAAAATGTTAAAAAATGAAAGGTAGAGACGTTTTCCACAATAACAATGAAAGGTGAGGATATTATGTGCTAATTACCCTATCTTTTAAATAAAAGAGTTTATCATATGATTCATATCAATTCATGGGATGCTAGCATATGCTACTAATAGTATTCTTTCTGCATAAATCACCACGTGCATATATCGTTATAAGTACATTTAAATGGAGTGGTATAAGAAATACACCGTAAGAATTGTGTTTCCGTGAGATTTTTGAGTGATAGAGAGAGAGAATGGGGAGAGGGAGAGTAGAACTGAAGAGAATAGAGAACAAGATCAATAGGCAAGTCACCTTTGCCAAGAGAAGGAATGGATTATTGAAAAAAGCTTATGAACTTTCTGTTCTTTGTGATGCTGAAGTAGCTCTGATCATCTTCTCCAATAGAGGAAAACTGTACGAATTTTGCAGCAGCTCTAGGTATAATATATGTGTGTGTATATATATATATATATGCTTGTTCGTTTAACATGGGAGCTGTTTGTTTCTTGTTTAAATTTGTTTTCAAGATTCTATTTTTTGGGTGTATTGAGACTAAATTTGAATTTTTTGATGTAAATGGAGAAATGCAAATTATCTTTTTTGATGTTGGAAGAGTTTTTGCCATTTTAGTGAATGTTTTGGAGTGTATAGGACTCTGTGCTAGTTGGTTTTGTTAGATCTGCAAGAGGAAAATCATAAAAGAAGATCATTTCTATATATTTTATCTTGAGTTTTTTGCAGCTTGCAAGTGTCTTACTTTTAAGCCCCTTTCTCCTTTGACATATTTAAATATCAGATTTTTTGTGTTTCATATCTTACTGATTTTGATAGTTCATATCTTGGTTGATCTGGCTAATTTTCAAGTTTTTCAAAATTATTTTCTTGTTTTAGTTGTTAACCTAAAAAGGGTTGATTTTGAATCTGATCTTGTTAATATTATTATGGATTTTCTTTCAGCCAATTTTATGATTAATCAAGAAAGGATTGGTCATGTTTTGTCTCAAGATTTTAACTTTTATGGTTTTCAGTTAATTTTTTTTCATTATGAATTTAATTGCTCCATAATTCTTTTCTTCACAAGACTTACGCTGAAATTATAATAAGATCTATTCAATCTGAGGAGACTATTAGCAAGCTGAAGCTGTGTGTGTGTGTGGGGGGGGGGGGGGGGGGGG
>CAIGRT010222233.1:0-10517 GCA_903798405.1 Fraxinus platypoda | reverse complement strand
ATGGGCCGAGCTTTGACGAGCCGAGTCGACGATCTACTTGGTCCTTTTGTCACCCTTACTTGAATCTGGCGAATGATAGATATAATACAACGTCTCAAAGATGAGTGACAAATGAGAAGCAATTTGAAGTTCGATGAGTAATCATTTGTCCATAATACAAGTTACACGTGAATAATGAAATTTTATACTAATATGATTTGACCGAGTTGTCATTTTCTTAATAATGGATGTAAGATGTCACTTGGATTTTTCATTTGACATGTCAGTAACTAGAGAAATAAAATATGCGGGACTAATGATTGGAGTGTAACAACTAAAAGAATAATGCTCCTTGTACAAGTTCAAGGATAGGGATAGAGGTGACATGGTGGTGTGACAGATAATGATTGGATGTTGTGTTTTTTTTTTCAAGCTGTCCAATCGTATGTCGACACGTGTTTCCCTGATTTTTAACTTGTCATTGAGTATTTTTGTGTAGCATGTTTGCATTTAAAAAATAAGTGATTAATAAAAAGTATTTTTAAGTTTGACGTGTTTAATTCCCATTTTTTCAAAATACATTTTTCATCAAAATAATATTATAAACAAATCAAAACATTTTCTTTCTTTTTAATCATATATTCTCCATTAATCTACTATTTCAAAATACATTCTTAAAAAATAACGGGGCTCATATCACGATAAGTATAAATTGGGCGAGTAAGGAAAATTTCTGAGTTAATTGTTTCAACGGTCACTGAACTTTACGAAGTGTCACGTTTCACTAACTGAACTTTACATTGCATCCCATCACTCACTGAACTTACTAAAGTTGCACTCCATCCATCATCGGGCTAATTCCGTCTACACCCATTGCCTACGTGGATGACGGAATTTGAGACGTGGCCGTTAATTGACTCCAGCTCGCCATGTCATGAACCATGTCATAAATTCCAATTCCAAACACGCCTCACCCAGTTTATACTCTTAAATCGCGACTGGAACCCTAGAAAGAACAAAAAATCGCAACACTTGAAGATTGGAAGCTGGACTTCTGTACAGGTCGCACTGATTAGGAATCAATCTGTTCATCTTCTTCGTAGGCCCCACCCCAACCCCGAAGGTGTAAAGGTTCCGACATTGGCACATGGAGGGACCACACAAAGGTAATTCCCATCGTTAATTTTTTTAATTTATTCAATAATGTCGGTGAACCATTTCGTCGTTTATGAATCTGCACTTCTTCTACGAATGTAATGAAACAAATTCGCAATCGTCTAACAAATTTGTCTCATCTCATTCCCACCTTTTAAATTCATAAACTGAAATATATCAAATATAGATGCTGTTGTTTGGTGCGGTTTTTGTTGCTATTTTCTAGCGAAACGGTTACCCATTTTTGGCGTAATTACCAATTTGAGTGCAATAACCAGTGAGCATAATTACCCACACTTTTGCTTCAGCAAAGTGTCTGTTGTAGCTGATGTTTTACAGTTTCTTCTTTCTGTGACAGGTACAGAGGATGATCCCGACTTCATTGATTCCGATAATGAGTTATCCACTGGTGAAGATGATTGGTTGTTTGACAATAATGTGACAGGGGGAATTGAGGTTGGTTGTGATGGAGGGGCTCCTGAACGAGAAGAAGATGATGTAGTGGTACAGGAAAAAAACGATGATGCGGACGATTTAGAATGTCCGTCATCGGAGGAATTGTTGTCAGACATTTCATCTGACGATGAGGTTGGGTATCGCTTTTCAGAGTTTGTGGCGGAAACGGATATGCGGGATCCACAACTTCATATTGGTCAGTTGTTTAGTTCCATTCAAGAATTTAGGAAGGCGGTCCGAACTTATAGTGCAGTAAACGGATATAACGTGAAGTGTAAGGTGAATGACGACTCAAGAGTTCAAGCCATCTGTAAATCTGATTGCCAATGGAGAATATGGGCTTCTAAGATGAATAATTCAGATAGGGTTCAAGTGAAGTCATATACGCATCAACACACATGTAGTAGAGATCAATACAATCGTCACTGTAACTACATTTTCATAGTGCATCGGTACATTGAGCAATTCAGGGCAGATCCAGAGTGGAAAACGAAAAGTATGCAGGCTACGATAAAGGAGGACTTGAAGATCAATATTACTAGAAATGTAGCTTGGAAGGCGAGAAGATATGCTAAACAACTGATTAACGGGACTATCGAAGAACAGTTTGGGTCATTACGGTCGTATGCGGCTGAGGTTTTGAGGACTAATCCAGGATCCACGGTCATGATAGCACTTAGTGGGCAGGTTTTTCAAGGTGTGTATATATGTTTTAATGCTTGCAAAATGGGATTTCGAAATGGGTGTAGAAAATTCATTGGAGTAGACGGGTGCCATCTACGGGGTGTTTGGGGTGGTATAATGCTCACCGCAGTCGGCCTACATGCAAATGACTGCATTTATCCAGTTTCTTATGCTGTTGTGGAGAAAGAAAACACGACTGCATGGAGGTGGTTTTTGAAATATCTTGCGGAGGACATTCAGATGGAAAATGGTCGTGGCTGGACTGTGATGACTGATAGGCAAAAGGGATTGAGTAATGTGATTGACGAGTTATTTCCCGAGTCAGAACATAGGTTTTGTGTCAGACACATGTACACAAACTTTTTCGATAAGGGATTTAAGGGAAAGACTTTGAAGGACTTACTTTGGCGCGCTGCTAAGTCAACTACTGTGCCTGACTTCAAATACTGGATGGAGCAAATTCGCCAACTTAATGAAGCCGCTTATAAATGGTTGATGGAGAGACATCCTTCCGAGTGGAGTAGATCTCATTTTAGGACACATTCAAAGAGCGATATGTTGTTGAACAACTTGTGTGAAGTTTTCAATAAGATGTTGATCGATGATAGGGAGAAGTTCATTACGGCAATGCTGAAAGATATGCAATTGGGATTTATGTCCAGAATTGAGAAACGGAGAAGTAAGATGAGGTTGTACGGAGGGCGATTATGTCCAAGAATTAAAAAAAGGCTTGCCCAGATAGCTGAAATGTCAAATGAATGCTCATTGCATTTTTCAGGGGGGCCTAGATGGCAAGTGGACTATAGGTCAGATTCATATGTCGTTGACTTGGAAGAACGTAGTTGTGCATGTAGGAGGTGGGATTTGACAGGAATACCGTGTACCCATGCCGTGGCCGTCATACGAGAGTGTAGAAATGATCCCGAGGATTACGTTGCCAACTGCTACACAGTTGACACCTATTTGCGATGCTATGATAACATTATGAATCCAATCAATGGGATTCGATTATGGCCCCAGTTGGACACTCTTCCAATCTTGCCACCGTCATGGATGATTCCGCAACGGGGAAGAAAGCAAAAGAAGAGGAGGAGGCAAGCGGATGAAGATGTTATAGCAAGCTCTCAGGGAAAATCACTTGTCACGAGAAAAGGAAGGGTCTCGATGACATGCTCAATATGTAACTTAAAGGGTCACAACAAAAGATATCATTCCAGACCAGATGCACCTTCTGACGTAAGTAGTTAATCAGATTATCAATGTTAGTTTTCATTCAAATAACAACTGAACGTTTCTTTTCCCATCTCCAGAATTGGTACGAGGGACATTTGGAGCGAATCGATACATGCAGGCACGCTTCGGAGGAGATAAGAAGGCGTGTTAGTACTTGTTTGTGTGTGTTATATTTTAACTTTGTTAGAACAACTTTTTAGTGTTTTTGCTGATGTTTTGTTTTCATTTGATAGGGAAAATTGGTGCCCGACCGAGGGACAGGTAGTTCGAGCCAGGCACGTGATGATGTTCCCAATTTAAGATTCATGCCAACTCCCGGATTCAAGCAACGTCAAATAGTTGTTCTCGAAGACGTGCCAGCTCCTTCTGTCCCTGATGGTGGAGCGTCCTTCGTAGAGCAATTAGATCTTCAAGAAATGGAAGCTAGTGGTCATGCGGAGACATAAGATGCACCCTTTTTTTTTGTGTCAATGTTGGTATTTTTTTGTGACTGTGTTGGTTGGTCAAGCATCTGTGATGCTGATTCTGGACCAATCTTTTTGTGCCAATATTGGTTTTTTTTGTTGTACCATCAGCCAGTATGACTGTGCCTTGATGAAATGTTGTTTTTTGTGTTGGTTTTTTGTGTTGTACAGTCAGCCAGTAGTTTTGCTCCTTGATGAAATGTTGTTTTGTGCTTGAACAGAATACAAATTGGAATTTTGGTTTATATTTTTCATGCTGGTTTATCTGTTTCAGGCAATGTTCGTTTTAGTTTTAGGTTATGTTTAATGCTGGTTTAGTGTATGCTTCATGTGATTTGCATATGTAAACAACTTAACTGGACAGACTTTACTGCAAATAAGTTGAACAGAATATGGGCTATTTTACTAAATATGAACACTGCATATGTAAACAACATCCGCTTACATAATCTTCAGTACATCAGCAAATTCTACATACGAGAACATAAAATTTAAATACCATCTTCCAGTTAACTACATAGTTGGAATGTCTTCCCTAATCTCTTTCATTTTGTTTATCATTCGCATCCACACCTCCTTTTCCTTTGCGGAACGTAATGTTGATGGATATCTCGACATCTGATTGTTCAGTAATTCGAGTACAAGTTTTGAACAAACCCGATAGATCTTCAGTTTCATGCTGAGGCTTATGTATGGCTGAGCAATTGCACCTTGATTCCCATTCATTTTTTACACCACTGGACTGACCCTCATCTTGTAATGGTTTCCGTTTGTTGGGTGCAACGTCGCTCCACTCGAAAAACCCGCAATCTCTAGTGCAACAAAAGAATAATCGACCAATGTTTGAGGTCTTTACTACTTCCATCCATTTCATATAACCATCAGCACAATCTGGACATCTTTGCTTCGTTGGGCATGTCCACAATTGGTGCCCTGGTTGTCGGCAACTGTGGCAAATCCCTTTATTCGTTCCTAACACACAAAAACTGTTGGTTCAGAAATATGCAGCAATCAGAACAAACAGAAATTTCATGCTGGTACTTGGAATTCAATTCAAAATATATGCGAAATAATAGCCTTTACAAATGCTTCCTGCCTTGTACAGAAATTTTGCTTGGGGCACAACAGATGCGGAATCTCAAATATAGCCCATCCAGAAGCAAAAATTAAAAGCAAAATGATGTTCATCTATCATTATAATGCCCAGTAAGTTGAATTCAATTAAAAGCAAAAATTTCTTCATTTTGTTGGTCAATAAAAGAAACCATAGCTTCAAACCACAGTTGATCACCTATGAATCTCGCATCTACCATCATTTTAGGGGCAAAGCTGCCCATGTATGCTTTCAAGAAGATGAACAAGATTGAAGTTGTAAAAAAAATCAGCCGGCTCTGAAAACAAAGAGCTAACGGTTCCATGCCTAGGCTAGCTTCTTCTTGGGGAGGTAAAGAATTTGGAAATTTACTTCATGCATGAGTTGTTTTAACCACTTTTTTAACCCAAATTCGTACAATTAAGCTACAATTACTATATACGGCAAGAAGCATTTGGTGAAAACTTCATTACAATTGGATATAAAATGATGCCCAAGGATCATTACAATGCCCAGTCACTTGAATTCAATGAAAAGCCAGAATTTCTTCATTTTGTTGGTCAATAAAAGAACCCATAGTTTCAAAAAATTGGATGAATCAATAAACATCAACACGGCTCCTGACCGAGGATAAAGGGAAAATTTAACGTTGTACAGAGAAGGGAAAATTTCTGAATTACCTCGATTCATTCCCTCCATTTCAACGGCTTAAAGAATCACCCTTCTTGCGCCTTCAGATTCGATTCCATTTTGATTGTGGTGTAGGGTTCATACATTTTGGGAATTAGGGAGATTTGGGGATAGGGTGAAAATATATTCAACTTTCCACCAGCACTTTTACAAAGACGTGTTTTTATGTTCATGACATGGCGAGCTGGAGTCAATTAACGGCCACGTCTCAAATTCCGTCATCCACGTAGGCAATGGGTGTAGACGGAATTAGCCCGATGATGGATGGAGTGCAACTTTAGTAAGTTCAGTGAGTGATGGGATGCAATGTAAAGTTCAGTTAGTGAAACGTGACACTTCGTAAAGTTCAGTGACCGTTGAAACAATTAACTCAAAATTTCTCTATAACCAGGCTTGGTCTAGTCTCTTTAATCGATAGAGCAAGGCACAACAGAACTTGCATTGTATTTCAACTCAACTTCTTCATCACCAACCTTGGAAGGTGGTTTCAGATTTATTTGTGTAAAACGGGCTTTATATGTTGAATTCACACTCCATCTTATTGTTCCGAACGATTTAATTTCAGCACAACCTCGATTTACGATTCTCTTCTTCTAGCTCCTTTGATTTTATTTTTTCGAAACTTGTTGTTTCTTATCTTTCTCTAGCAACAGCGTTTGCTCTTGAATTTTTGATGCGGTTGTTTATGGTTTTCTTCTTGCCTTTAGAACCGGCCGGCCTTCTAGTGTAATCTGTGAAATACCCAGGACCAAATTTCAGTGGGGGCAACTGCTTCCAATAGACCCCATGTGGCTCCGCCTCTGAATTTGTTATTAGCAAATTCAAATTCCCAGGCCCAAGTACCATATTTTGTAATTCAGAGCAATTTTTTGTATTTTTGGGTTGCGATTGAAATATTTTTATTTTATTTTCTAGTTTTGTTAGAAATACACGCAAGAAGAATTTATAGGGTGGAAATGATTGTATTTTGAAATCATGTTGAAGAAGAAATGGTGATTGTTCAAGGAGGAAGTGTTTATGGGAAAACCTTTGTTTCGGTTTTGATTTTCGTTTGAAGAAACTAGATGAGTGGATAGTATGCGTATATTTATTTATTTATCTACTTGTATTTTGAAAATCATGGTTCTTGATTTCAAATGCTAGAAATGGAAAGTATCCTGAAACTAGGAAGAACAGCAACGATTGGAATAATATTTGATCGAAGAGCTGTCAAGTGATTGTTTATAAGAATTAGCGTTACCATGGTTTATCACAATTTAGGTGTGTTTTAGCTTGTGACAAGACTCAGAGAAAATTCGAAGAATTTGTCTTGTATTTGCGTCCATATAATGACTTTTGAAAACAACCGATAGAGTGTATATTGTGAAGTGTAAAAGACTAACAGCCGGAGAAGAGAATTTAGGGCTAATGATGTCTTGTTATTATGGCATGGAATGACTACTTAGATGCACTTTTGTGATCCAAATAAACCTCCGCTTACCATTAATGGTTATTCTTACCATGATGAAGGAGGTGAAGAATGATGGTGTTTGTATGGTGGCATATATCAATTTTGATATTTATAATTGTTTTTTAGTTAATGAGCATTGAGCTTAACATTATTTGTTGCACAATATATCTTTACAGCAATTCACTCATGGATCGTTGGAGTGGAATTTTGAACATTCCATTGTATCCAAATAGCAGAAATTTCTACAGAGTTGCAGCATCTCTCTGCTTCTGTTCTTCTTCCAAAAGGCTTTATGTAAGTTATTGCAAGCACATCCTTCACATAACCTGAAAAGCACAATTTGTGCTGCAATAACTCTTTTTTTGAATCCTTGTTTGCATATAACAGAAACAAAAGAGTTACTGATAGATTTTATTTTGTTTTCGAGTCATAACCTATTAATATCTTACATCCCGTTTGTGATAGGTACCTTATGGAAATGTCATATTTTTTAATGGAGATCGAGTGGAAGGGACTGGAAATCCAGTGATAGAGAGATTATCTGATCCTCAAAAAATTGCTGAAATTTTGGTTTCTAAATTTGAGGGGTCTGTTAATGCTTATGTTATTGAGGCTCCCGTTTTCAATGGATCTTTTGCTATTTACAAGGATTTCATCCCTTCTGTTAACGAGAATGGAGAGCCAAAATTTTACGATGCAACGGGGTTCCCAGCTTCTACTTCGCTTGTCCTGCTCTTGTCAAAATTTCTGAAAGAGGTAATACTTTCTTAGTTGTATGAGCTTTCAATATCTCGCCGTAGATTTCTATCGAGTTGAACTGTCAAATACCTAAATCTGATTTTATAGAATAAAATTTTCCAAGTCCAGTACTATAATTGCGCGTAATAAGAAATTCTGTTCAGGAGTTTTAAAGAGTTTCATCTTGACGTCATTTTCATCATTATGGAGTTGAAACATAGTTTAAATTTTTCTCCCATCAGGAAATATCTATGCAGTAGAAGAAAAAGAATCAGAAATTTTATTGTGGGTGCATCCAGTAGCTTGCCCAAGATTGATTTTACGCCTCTTTATAAGCCATTTCATTTACTTAAACGAAGTAATTGCTGTGTGTCATAGAATGCACCACAATTGCGTGATAATCTTTACCGATTTCAACAATTTTGTGATAAGATTCTGGTTGATTCTATTTTTCCTGGTCCTGATTGCAATTATATCTATTTTCTGAAATTTATCCCAAATCATATACTGTGCATCATTGCTTTATTTTCTGTAAATGACAGAAAAATAAAAAACTAAGCCTCGTTCTGAAATTTGGTAATTTTCTGGTAATCACATCATCAATTTCATATTTGTTGCTTTACCAGGCAAAGCAAGTCATTTTAGGGAAACAGAAAGAGCCATACCAGGCTGAGGTTACTCCATCATTTTCATGTGAACCAAGAACAGCAGTTCTTGGATTTAGCAAGGGCGGCACCATACTTAACCAGCTAGTAACTGAGCTTGCTTCTTCAGAAGTCCAACACATAGAATGCCCGACTCAAGGAAACAAGAATGTGATGAATGGAGGAGGACTTGCTACCAGAGAAGAGGATCTGATTGTACCCACTTCAAAAGACCGCCTCTTGAACAGCATAACCGAGATTCATTATGTGGACGTTGGCTTGAACTCTAATGGTGCATATCTTACCAACAGAGATGTTATTGAGAGAATATCTGAGCGCCTTTCTCATGGAGCTTCTGGAATTCGGTTTGTTTTTCACGGAACTCCTAGACAATGGTGTGATAGCAGGCGAATGTGGATACGGAATGAAAAGGATGCACTAGTTCGGCTTCTTAAAACTGCTGCTCATAGGAATATGGGGAAATTATATATTCGCGAGAGATCATATTTTGTGGGTATACCTGCTAATCTGCAGATGCACTTTGAAATTATTGAGCATTTGGATGTCAGTTGAGTTAAAGTCATGATATATGTGCCTCTTCCGTGCTTGATTGCTTGTGATCAATGGCATCTTAAGGTAGGAATTTGGGATTAAGCAGCTCGATCATGTTATACGTCATTACTGTAAATAATCACATATCCATTGTTCAGTTGGTAGATGGTAACCATGCTCTTTACATTATTTTGCCTTTTCCATTTCCATTCTTTTTTACGACTGCAAGCATCTATTGAGTACAGCATGCCAAATATGGCATAGGAACATAAATCTGTTACTCTTTTGTGGGTATGATAACCATCTTTATTAATATTGAACATATGGATTTAACATTGTAAGATGTAAATTTTAAGTAAACGAGCTATCTGCTTCAAGTCGAAAAGTATTACAAGTCAAAAGTACATTCAAATTCATAGTTGCTGCTTACACTTGCATTTCTTAAATGACATCATTTCCAAACACTCAAAACCTGTCAATATCTCATGTGAATGGTGCAAAGAATCTTGTGCCAACTTTTGTGTTAGAAACAAAATAAATGGTGGAGCCACAATATTTGATTTGGGGGACTTGTTATGTTTGGCAGTCGAGGATGTAGAGGTAGTTAACAAGAGAGCGACATTTAAAGGAAGCAATAAAGGTACATATTTCGTTCAAAAACTTTGTTTAAAAAATTAAAAAAAAAATGAATCAACCTTGAGTTAACCATAAATAAAAATACAAATAAAATAGTGAAGAGATCTTGAAAATGGAATCAACAATATTTTATAAGGAAAAATTCATAAATATAAATATTTAAGAATACAATTTCAAAATTTACAGACTTGTGAAAAAAAATTCAAAAATCAGGTGATCATACTTGTGACCTCTAATAAAATGTTGCGACTGTAATTTAAAGGTGTGTTTGAACCACATTATTTTGGAAGAATGTATTTTAGAATAGTAGATTGATGGAGAGTGTGTGAAATTAGCTTATGAGGATGCGAGTGGGCCCAATATCTGTTGGCGCATTTTTAATGGTCAACACTTATGTTTATGCTTTGCAAAGCTAACTTGAAAGATTAAGCCCCTATTTTGGTTTAGATAAAAAAATAATTTTCTAGTAGATTTGGATAAAAGTTGATGAAATGTGGGTTTAAAAGTTGTGAAGTTCATGAAATATGTGATTTAAATTAATTATTAATATGTTTGGTGGATATTATTTTGGAAGAATGTATTTTGGAATAATAGATTGATGGAGAGTGTGTGGTTGAAAAAGAAGGAAAAATTATTGATGTGATGTAAAATATTATTTTATTAAAAAATGTGAGGTTGAAAATGAGTAGAAGAATGAAAATGAAAATTTTATTGTGGCTCAAACATGGGCTAAATTAAATAGA
>CAIGRT010222204.1:0-20717 GCA_903798405.1 Fraxinus platypoda | reverse complement strand
AGTAATTTTGCGTTGTGTCCTTTATTTTATGGTGGTTCTTCCACTGGGTCGAGTTCAAAGTCTAGTTTATGCAGGGGTAAAGCTGCTCGTCCTTTTCTTATCAATTGTCCATTCGCCAATCTTCAGTGGAGATGCATCCCTGTAATAACGACATCCTTTGATTGCCACTCCATAGCATGCCTTAATTCAAGAATGCTGCTGCCCTGAAATCAATAAAAAAATAAGTGCTAAGTTTCAGATCAGTGAATAACCTAAAATGAATGAAAGAAGAGAAGCCACACCGTGCTCCGCTTCAACAAATAAAAGAAAATAAGAAATTCGATTGAAATGTTATCGCGATGTTATATTTCCACAATGGTTTCAACCACTTGACATAGAAAAGCAATATGCCTTTAAAAATCGTTATATATCACCCAATCTGCAATCCAATTTATAGTGCTTGTTTGAAAAAGGTTAAAAAGTTATTAAAAAATTCTACATTTCATTAATTCATCAAATGCTTTGTCAAACATATCCATAATTTTCGCTAGGGTGGGCACATATCACTATATCAGGTTCGGACCTAGCCCAACCACCAAACCAACTTTTCAAGTTCGGTGAATTTCCAATCCAAAATTGACCATAGATTAGTTAAAAATAGATCCAAATTGATTGAGTTGATTTGGTCGATTTCAAGGGTACAATACCCTTGATTTTTATTTTTCAAAATACCAAATATCAAATCGAGATTTTTGGGTTGGATCCCGGCCAACTTGAAAATCAATCTCCAGTAGGGATTGACATGAGTCGAATCGAGTTGTGTTCAAACCTAACTTGACAATCGAACTGTCGGTTCAAGTTTGAAGAAAATCCAAATCGAAAGTGAGACAAGATGAATAAATCAATTCAAATCGATCCAATTCCAATTGGTTTGTCATTGAAGGAGATATTTCTCTTGATTTTTTTTTATAAAACTCGACCCTTTAGATCAAGGTTTTCGAGTTGGTCCAACCAACCATAAATCAAACCAACGTCCCTTCAAACTTTAAGGCTTGGGTTGGTTAGGTGGGTAATTTGCCCACATCGAGAAGTCACGAAATCGACCCAAATCATTCCAATGAAGCCGATTTCATGATTGACGGGTAACATGTCCGGCCCTAATTTGCACAATCAATCAAAGTTTTTCTTCTCGAAAAAAGGAAGGGAAATTGAGCAGAAGGCCCAAACCCAAAGAACCACTGGATTTAGATCCTAGCCGTTCATACTGATCGTACGGTTCAACATTTCTCCCTCCCAAAACTGAAGTAACAAAAACCCTTAATGCCTATGGCGGGAAAATTCACCACAGCCAAAAATACAGAAATCTTCCTACATTTCCTCTCTCATCAATGAAATCGAAAACCCTAGCCTCAGTTCTACACCGCTGATCGATATAACTCAATAGTACCAAAACAGATGGCTCCGAGGAAGAGAACAGGCGGTGGAGCAAAGAAATTCAACAATCAGAATCAAAATCAGCAATCCCAGCTGCCCAAATATGGAATCCAGCATTTCTTCGACCAACATTCCCAGAGTCAGAAATCCCTTTCTGAAAATAGCTCTAAAAACAATATCAATCTGAGAAACCCCATTTCCGATTCTGTCACTGGGAAGAAACAAAATTTGCAGAGTTCCCCCAAAGTCAAGTCAGTTGATCCGAATTTGAATAAAGGATTGGAAGATGAGAGTGTGGAAGCTAAGGAACCCAAAAAATTGGCTAGGAAAATTGATTCCATGAGTAAATATTTGAGGGGTGGAAGTACAAATAATGTGGTAGTATCAAGTAAAATTGATGTGAACAATGGTGTTTCTGGGCATGAGTCCAGAAATGAAATGGCCTGTTTGCGGGCTTCTAATATCATAAATGGGGATTCAGGTACCAGTGAAAAATCTAGTAATTATTTGAATACGGGGATTGTGCCTTTGGAAAATATTATAAATGGGGGGAATTTGGGGGAAAGTGAGTTGAATAATCAATCTCAGAATACACCGTATGAGAATATTTTGCCAGTGGATAATGATGACGTGGAAAATCAATTAGAGGTGTCGCCTGAGGCTTGCAAGTCATTGTCCGTTAAGCGCTTCAAGTTTTCTCCGGGAATGGTAATAGTATTTCTCTATTGTTTAGGTGTTCGAGTGCTAGTTATTGATATACAAAGATGATTATTTTCAACCAATTTTAGCTGCAATATAACATAGAAAAATATTGGCTTTTCGAAAGATTTATTAGCCCAATGAAGAAATTGAGGAACTGTAAAGAAAAATAAGAGAAAGGCCCATTTATGGACATTCAACCTATTTTTTTTTTTTTTTTTAGTGCCAAAATTTCTCAATGAGATTATTTATTATCTCCAAAATTTTGATTGATTCCAGAATTAGGTTTTGACTCAATTTTACAATCTACCGCTTCCTCTCTTATATTTGCCTTTGATGCCAAATGAACACTCCGAATGTTTAGTGTAACAGGCATCGTGGAGAAAACATTACACTATACCATCTTTTTGCAGCAACAATGACCATAACTGTTAGCTTAAAAAGTCACGAGAATACTGAGAATTTGTCGAGTAGATTTAATAATTTAAATTTTAATTGCTTTTCTTTATGTACTTTGATTAGTTAATAAAGCAAAGCCAGGATGATGGAGGTGATGAGGTGACATGGAAAATTTCTCCAGTAAATGAGCGGCTCCATTCAATGTCAAAGCACTTTCCAGGGATGATCAAAGTCTTGGCAGATTCTTCAAGGTTAAACTCCATGAATTTTCAGCAATGTTCACAGAAAAAGGTACATGTTTCCAGATTTTATTTTGGTCTCGTCCTCCTTGCAGTACTATTTATAGCTCATATTGGCAGGTGCTAGCTTCTGCTGGTGAGTCAGGGAATCTAGAAAAGTGGCTCTCTTCCCCTCCACTAAAGGCAGATGAAAAATCTTTGATATGCTTGGATAGGGTTACCTTGAGAAAGGTGAATGCAGACCGTGATGTGGATATTCATGGAAGCAATGGAAGCAATAGTAAGAATAACTCTGATGTTTTTAATAGTCAGAGCCCTTTTAATACTCCACCATCTCTATCTTTTTGCCATGACAAGGTAATTCAATATCACATGTAAAGTGTATTAGCTCAGTTTCTCCGGTTATTTATTTTTGGATGATTCTGGTTATGATTGAGATGCAGGCTGCTGATGGTTTTGATTCTAGTGGAGTGCCTGATGAACAGGGTTCAAGGCAGCACAAAAAGGTTTCTAGATTTCTAGTCACTTGATTAATATTGTAGCCTAATCTGCTTGTCCGAAAGCAGTTTTTCAACTCATTTATCTCACAGAAGTATCATAAACCATCCCTTATATTTATCCATGCAGATGCTTAGAATTATACTTAATAAATATAGTTTTGCATTATCAGTAATCCATGTTCTCTGTGCTCAGGCATTGATTGAAATTTTAGATCAAGTAGAAAATGTAATATCTGTTGAAGAATCAGTATGTAAGGACGAGGAAACATTCTTAGAAGCTGAAAGATGCCCTGAAGCTGATCTTGCTGTGAATCAATTGACAATCAATTCAAAGGAAAATATCAACAGCAAAGCTTCTAATTGCTATTTTCTTGTATTGGAGGTATCAGTCTATACTTGTTACTAATTTCTCTTGCACGAGAAAATGATTATCCCTGCCCCTGGACATTTATTTTCCTGCACCATATCTGTCCTACAGGTTTCAGAGAAGCATGGGTCTGCTGATTCATCTGGGCCTCATTTCCCTTTTAAGGTTTGTCCAATGTCTAAACTGTTAATCGACTATGGTGTATTGGTGTTCTATAGAGCTGTTGGATATTACACTACGCTATGGTTTCTCAGGTTCTGCGCTTACTGAATGAACAAAGTGGAGAAGAGCGGGCAGTGCAGTTATGGGATGAATGGTACTTAGATTTAACTCCGTTTCTTTATTAATCTTGAACTACTACCTTGTTTAATGTCCAGTCTAGCAAAGAGTTATTTCAGTAAATCAGAGTAATATTAGAATTTATTAGGATACTCGTGATAAGTGGAGATAAAACTTACCAAGTTCTTTCATTTGTTGATCAGGAGAGAAGTTTCATAGAAAGGTCATAATAATTTCATTACATATACATTTCAACCCTCTTTCTAGACTCTAGTGACATGTGGGTAGTCTGAAATCACAATCTTGTAATTTTGTTTCATCCATTCAGGTTTTTCAGCGTTGTTGCACCTGGAGATACTGTTCACGTCATTGGTGAATTTGATGGTCATGGGAAGTGTGATGTAAATCGCGAGAACAATTTTCTGATTGTCCACCCGGATATTCTGGTGTCTGGCACTCGGGTATTTCAACCAATTTTTTCCAGTTCTCTTAATTCCATGCTTGTCCTTTTAAGTTTCTGCTTACACAGTAAATTAGGCATTGTGCTAAATGCTTTACCTTTAATGATTCCTGTTGTCACTGTTGTATCTCTTGCTCTAATTGTTTTCTGTGGATTGTTACAATATTTAGGTTGCTTCTAGTTTCAGCTGCCCAAGGCGTGCTATCCTGGACGAGAGGTTAAAAAGTAACGAGCATTCAGCTGCAGCATTAATGGGTACCTTATTGCACCAGATATTTCAGGTAGTCTGGGAAATATGAAAGTCATATAATCCATGTTATCTGTCAAAAACTTCTTTTATGGCCTGAAGCAAACTTGAGGCTATGCTGTATTATATAGCATTAAGTTCCTTATTTTCGTTTGTCCAGGCTGGGCTCATCAAGGAATCTCCCACAGAAGAGTTTTTGGAGGAATATGCGAGACTAGTGCTTCAGAAAAACCTTGAGAACCTATATGCATGTGGAGGTGGAGATTCATAGTTTAGTCTCTTTCTGTAATTTCCAAATTGTTGCTTGCAATCTCTTCAGGTTCATCAATCTTTGGACTTTCGAAACCATGCTGTCATGTTTGTCCATTAACGGCATAATCCTTGAGCATTTCATTGGTTTATATTTTTACAGAAATGCAACTAACATAGCACTTGTATCATCTCCAGACACTAAAGTTTCTTTCCTTCTGTAATTGCAGTGGATGAAACTGATACTCAAAAAACCTTGTTTGCGGCTATCCCAAAAATACTGAACTGGATATCCAGCTTCCGAGATTCACAGGTAGTTGAATGGTATCTTATTGAATGTCTACAATTCTATACATTTAGGGCTGAATGGAACAGATGTGGGATGAACATCTGGAGAATTCATACAAGTCTTACTGCGGCCCAACTAGCTTATACCAAGCTTTCTGGAAATATATGGCTTTGATGCTGACCTTACACCATTCAAGTTCAGTTTTGCTCAAGTTTTTATAGAAAAGTTTCACCTTACAGACTAAAATGCGTATGCTTCCGTAATATGAATCCATTCATTTATGTCAAAAACTTGTCGTGAACTGCCTTCGCATGTGTCGAACCTTAGAAGTTATTCTTTTCTTGTTAACGAGTAAAAAGATTACTTATTTTTAAGTTTAACTAATAAATGCTTTAAATACCCTTCTTACTTTAAGAATATAAAATATTAAAATGATGAATATCTAACTTCATATTTTAGAAATTTTATTATACATAAATATTAGAATACTAATTCCACTTCAGTAATAGCACAAATGAGAATAAAAATTAAGTTGCCACTGAGGATCATGTTTTTCTTAAAAATAACTATTTTAGGACCTTGATTATTGATAATTAAGGAAGAAATGAAAGTGATGTAATGAACAAATTAGAGCATGTTGGACAAAACAGAGAAGTGCTACAAGATTTTTGTGTTATAAGAAGATCTTAATAAGAGTTATTAAATTCGCAATGCCTTTTGATACCAAGTGTTGAGCTGTTAAAGGATAAGGTGTCCATAAAATGAATGTAGTGGAAATGAGAATCGAAGATGGATGCTTATGCATACTACAATGGAAAAGATAAAAAATGAAACATATGCCAACAATTGGAGGTTGTATGTATTCTGGAAAAATTAAGGGAAGAATGACTTTAGTGGACATCTTTTGCTAAAAAGGCTCATGTTCATACAACAAAACTAGTTGTTTTTTCATCTTTAGTAGAAGAGGGAGAGTAGACTAAGCTAACATGGTGTGTTTTGGTAGCTATGGATCTAGTTCTTTTGCATCTTTTAATTGATCTAGCAATGAACCAAACATGAGTCAAAAAGGACACATATGGCCAACCCCATATTATTAAGAACAATGCTTTGTTGTTGTCACCACCAATACTTTAGAAGATATTCTAAATGAAAGCTAATAATTAGTATTCCATTACTGTATCAAATTATTTCATTTATTATTTTGCCCTTGTTTGATGTAGGTTTTTGAGAATTGACATTGTGAAAAGTGATTTTTTTTTTTGAGAACGAGCAATTAAAAAGTAAAAAGTTATGGATCCACATGCAAAATTATTTTATTAAGAGAACAAGTGGATGAAAATGTGTTTGAGGAAATCAAACAAGGGACTGATACAAACTTTTAAAATTAATTTATTAATATTCAAAATGTAAAAATATATTTTCAAAAAATTTGGATGAAGAATAATATTCCATTGTTTATTATATAGAAGTTTCACAATTTCGTTTGGGTCATTTGACATTTCAGGTTTTTTTGTTCACTCATTTTTATAACAAGACTTGAATATCATTCTTGCTACATATTGCATCATTTAAACCTAAAGAGGCTCTTGCTCCTGTTAGTGACACTATCTCATGTCAGAAGAGCGAGGGGCATGGCATGTGTAGTTTTTTGGATCTAGTTGTTTTAGATATGGATTGAATGGAGTGGCTAAAAGAGGTTCATGTGGTGGACCCCAAATTTATTTGAAAAGGAGTTAGCTTGTTGTTTTATTTCACCATTTGACACATGTTTCATGTTTTCTCTATAGGATTTCAAAAGTCCAAGCATTGATTTTAGATGTGATGAAGGACTGAAGAAGATCAAAATTTCTGAGGTAAGGCAAATCACTTCATGTACTTTCTCAGAAAGGGTTGACCTATTGTACAAGTTTCCTTCCATGTGGGCGTGGTCGGAGACAATAAGACTCTTCTATAAAACAAAATGCTTGCACTTGAATGTGGAGACCTATTTTTTATCATTAGATCTCGTGGTCTGCTTTACTTGAATTTTGGAATCACAGAAATGTGCACATTTTCTCTACTTCTTAAAGATTATGATTTATAATCCATTTATACATTTCTACAAAGTCTATTGAGAGAAGTATAAAAAAAAAATAATTATACTGGATTATAACTTCTACACAACCTTTTAAAGTACTTCATTGACACTCACATGTGGAATCTTTATCAAATCAAGCTTTGGGTACATATATTAGTTTCAATGTGGATCATCACACATAAACATCCATCAACTTGATTATACTGGATTATAACTTCTACACAACCTTTTAAAGTACGTCATTGACACTCACATTGGAATCTTTATCAACTCGAGCTTTGAGTACATATATTAATTTCAATGCGGATCATCAGACATAAACATCCATCAACTAGATACACATTACTTTTATGATGGGCATTCTCTTAAAAAATATAGGTAATGGACATCGAGGAAATGGCATGGGCTCCGAAGTATGGCTTGAAGGGGATGATTGATGCCTCTGTGCAAGTAAGGATTGAATCAACCTTGCATGAGGTTCATGAGATGATTATGCCATTAGAGTTCAAAACTGGGAAGGGAACTAGTGGCCAGGCAAGTTAAAATTATCAAACAGTCGCTTTTAAAGAAGACAAGTCTAATTTCTTCGGCAGCTATCTGACTTATTGTTCCCACCTCCTAACTGTATTCTTATTTTTTCTATGGCACCACTTTGTTGTTATGCAGACAGCCATGGAACATAGTGCACAAGTGATGCTATATGCCCTCCTTATGTCAGAAAGGTGGGCAGCACACAAAGGATTACCTTTCTGAAAGCCACTGAAAGATGTTCTCGTACCTTTTTGTTTTAATGTTGTGATGTCTTCTATATGTTTTCTTCTAGCTCTGTGTTCACTTCTTTATTTATATATGTATGTCATCTGCATTTTTCTCTTTCAGATACACGAAAAATATTGAATGTGGCCTTCTGTATTATCTTCACACAGATCAGACACAGGTAATGCCAATTACATATATTATTTGATTTATTAATGGCTCAGCTCTATCCGATATCTACCTTCAGATTCTTTAGGTTTTCTCACAAATGTTTTTTTAAGGGAATTTCTGTACGGAGATCTGACTTAGTTGGGCTTATAATGCGTCGTAATGAGCTTGCAAATGATCTTCTAAAGGCATTAACGGCTCAGCAACTGCCACCAATGTTACAGGTTTTTTTGTTTTCGAGTATCCTTTGAATTTGATATAAATCTTCGAAACTTTAAATTCTTATTTTCTTTTTCCTTTTTTTTGGTGTGTAGAGTCCAAATATGTGCAAAGGTTGTCGCCATCTTAGCGTTTGTTCTGTTTACCACAAGGTACACCTCTTTCATAAACTAGATGTTTATTATTTACGTGAACTCCCAAAAGTGGGGAGATAATGAAACTAACTTGTAAGCCGACCATTTCTACTCAAATTGGTGTATACACGAGAAATGTTGGCACTATTCGACATATCTACTCAAATTGGCACTTTATTTTAATAAGCATGCTTTAAATTCATGGATTTACTCAATCAGGCCATGAAGGCATTCATTACCAGCCCCATTCATTTTCCATTTTTCACCTTGAACAATTATATCAAAACCGGGTTTCAAATCATTTGCAGAAGCGCAAACATAGATTAAAGAAAATTTTGCAAGGATATTCATCCCCGCCTGTATATATCGTCAAGAAGTATATCATCAACTGTGATTGTGAAACTTCAACCCTTGTGTAAATATCTCAGTTTCTCTAATTTTCTGATTTTCTGATTTTTTTTTTACAAAACCGCTTCTTACCTTTTAAATTCCTCTACTATCCGTTGAACACCAAATTTAAACAAATACACGTGACGTGACCTCTCTTGACAGTTTAAACTTCTAGATAAGATGGTTAAAATGGTAACACAGCCGTAATTTCATTCTCGTAGCCAACCTTTATGAAAATTGCACCTGATATGAAAAATGAATTCGTAGTGCATGTGAGATGACATATTGAAGCCAAAAATCTAAATAAATAAAATAAGAGTTTAAGTTTTCTAGGTGAGATGGCAACACTATCATCTCTAGTAACGACAATATTAACGTGCACAAGTAATGGTATCTCATCAGGAAGGTAACATGCGAACGAGACACAAAATGGTACAAAGATGCTACACTTGTTGAATAGAAGTATCAAATATCTACTTGAAGGTATCCAAGTATGTATAGAAATCTCTGATCTTAGGCATATTGAATCCCACAAATAGAAGTTAGTTGAGATAGTCTTACTCTCGAAAATCATTGTTGCATTTTCTGTTCAGGCTCTTTTGTAAGTTGTGTTGCTTTCCTTGACTCATCAAGAAAACTTTGACTACTTTAGACCACTGTATATAGTTGTTCCTGATCTCTTAGTTGATACTTCGGTTCTTGTGAGTTACAACGAATGAAGTAGAAAATTTTGAATCGATCGAACTAATGAAAGCATCAATGATACTTAAAAAACTAGGATCACTATACTTTTGGATTTAAGGGAGATTAAAAGCATATTTAGGAAATTTTTATAAACAATTTAATTTATAAATAGATAGAAACAAGCGGTGCATAAATGGATAGTACTTGTTGGTAAAGCGATCATTTATAAACATTTGATAAACATTAGCCTAACATGGCCTAAGTTTAGAGTGTCCTAATTGCATGGGATGTTGTTCATGCATATCTATGGTGTATGTTATATTTTGGCAACCTTCAAAAGCAGAAGTGGTCAAATGAAGAATTCTTTGGGTGATCTCTATTAAGTGGTCAAACGAAGAAATTACTGGATCATTTTAAAAACCGTCTGTATATAGACTGACACGTATTGTTGTCTATGTAGGTTGTACTTTTATGAAGCAAACAATAAACATATAATTAGTTAATAACTGTGTTCCATACCCCAGGCTTATGGTGGAACTACTGAAGGTAGCGGACTGGGGGATGTGTTTGACTCGTTGATCTCTCATTTAACAACTGCGCATACTGATTTTCTCAAAAGATGGGGGCGGTTAGTTGACCTGGAAGCTAAAGCGCTGGAGGTAATGAATACTAAATAGCCGGCACATTATTAAACTGACTGCTAAGAATTCAATGCATGCGCTTATTGTTTATTGTCTTTGTGTTTTAGGTTGTAAAGAAAGAAAGCTGGAGCTCGCAGAGCTTAAAGAACGACCCTTCCCCTATTTCCCTTTCATCTCTTGTTCTTGACGCTTCAGATAAACCACTTCACAAAAACTTTTGCAAGAGCAACAAATTTGTCTATCGCTTTGTACACCGAGATTTTCCTTTGTCTGGAACAGAAGAACTGAATAGGGATTCTCTGAACTCTTCTTCGTCCTTGGATTGTGCACTTAGGATGGGTGATTATGTGGTATCTTTTCCATCTTCCTTTTCTTGTTTTGTTTTGTTTTGTTTTTCAAGTATTTTTTGTATGCATTTTTAGTTCCAGTCACATCAATTCCGTTACTCTTATCTTCTTGTGCTTATGATCAGAGTTTGTTGTGTTTTATCCGCCCTTGACACACATTTTATCTGCATTTCTTTACTGTCGTGGAATTTGTATTTCTAATTGCATTATTGTAAATAAATTTGTGTTTGTGCAACTTCCAGGATATCTAGAAATTTTATCACAGTAGATTTAATTTGAAAGGAAGGCAATGCAGTTGCTCCAATGACCTAATTTTTGTTTTCATTTGTTATTCACTTCTTACCTTTTCATTGACAGAAGGTTTTGTGAATGTATAGTTTCATTTAAGTTCAGAGACTGATATAGTAACGTGGACAGTGTGAACTAATATGGAAATAATTACCCTAGGAGACACTTTTTTGTTTGATCTCTTTATTTTTTGTTTCTTCCTTTCAGCGTTGTTTATCATTATGTGACAATCTCTAAGATAAATTATTTTGTAGATGAGTTGAGTTGAGAACAGTGTTTATTTAGAAATGCAAAGAGAATTCGTGAACAAGCCTTATTTTCAATGTAATCTGGTATTTTCACGTGCATATTTCTGCTTATAATATGTGATAAGCATGATTGGTAGCACTTCAGTTCTTTGTAGTTAATATATCATTTATTTGTTGTCAATATAATAATTAATAACTATTTCATAAAAACTTTTATATTATTATTGCAGATATTAAGCATTGAACCTGGTTGCCATCGAGTTGCTAATGGAGTGATAGTGGATGTTGGTAACTCCCATGTTTCAGTAAGTAATTTGCTGTGGCACTTAATATCAACTCATTCACAAGATAGATATTAGTATCTATCTGAATCTCCGGCTCTTAGGAATACCCTTAATAAAACTGAAAAAGCTTTAATCATGGGAGTGGCACTCCAAAATTACCTACTTTGCACATTGAACTTAGCAGTTCAAAGCATCATGAAGAACAAGAATGTCATTTACCCATTATTAAATCAGTTATTATTGTATAAATGGTGATTAGATGTTTCAATTGTCTGATTTTATTTTTATTTTTATAGGTATCTTTCACAAAGCGCTTAAGGCTTCCGGGGAGCAGTCGTAAATCAGCAACACAAGATCTTCATCAGCAATCCTGGAGGATTGACAAAGATGAAGTTATGTCATCATTTGCCATCATGAGGTAAATATATAGAAAGTAAAATTGTTTGTTTTTTGCAAATCGTCTCTACATTGACTATATGCAATTATTTAGATGTCACAACATGTTTATTTATTATGAAGGTTTAACCTTGTACAAGTTTTTCTGCAAAATGAACGTAGTTCTCACCTGCGGAAGATGATCGTTGACCTTGAGGTGAATTCTACTGAATTGCCTATATCAACATAACTCATAATTCCACCCCCACCTTGTTAGATACTGCATAGACACATTTCCCAGTGTGTGTTTATTTGTGCATCACAGATGCCTAGGTTTGACAGCGGATGTATATTTAGTCAAGATCCTGCTATTTCATACGTCTGGTCAGAGAAAAGTTTAAATGATGATCAACGCAGAGCCATCCTCAAGGTTGTATTTCAATTATAATTTTTGAGTCAGTAGTCTGAACTTGTCCGTCCCAAATCTTCAATAACAAAAAAAAATCTTCTCTATGAAGGAGAAACAATTGGAATAAAATTCTTTCGCCTGCTGGTTGCTGATATATAAAAAAATTGAAATATTTCAGATACTCACAGCAAAGAATTATGCCCTTATACTCGGAATGCCTGGAACTGGCAAAACATCCACTATGGTGCATGCTGTGAAGGCGTTGTTGATGAGAGGTGCATCCATTTTGCTTACGTCCTACACAAACTCAGCTGTTGATAATTTACTTATCAAATTGAAAGCTCAGGTCATCATTCATCCTTATTGCATTATTTTACATGTGATGCTCAACACCTCAAAAGCACTTTGCTTTTGGATTAACAATCGTGACCTATAGCCTTTAGATAAATTACTCTTCTTGGGAAGCAAGTTTGAATACAGTGTATCAAGCCCAAAAACAACCTCATTATTCTGATATTTCCTTTTAGAAGGAAATCTGTGTTCAGGTTTTCAGGCAGAAATAATAAATACATGCAGGTACGCATGGGAATTCAACAACATATGCACATATGGGTAATTGTTGAAACTTTATTGCACGTTTTTTTACGAATCATATACCATATTGCTTCAACATTACGGGTGTATGCCTAAAATCTTTGTTGTAAAGAACAGATTCTTGAAAGTCTTGCCTATCTCAGATTCAGTAGGCAGCTGTTTGCTGATTGGAGTTTTAGAGAGAAGTTAAAGCAAAACTTCTACAAATTCAAGTGTCTTGATAGATTCTTGATTGCCTGTAATCCATACACTAGGATTAGATAAAGAGATTCTTTCTATAGGAATGTAAAGCTAAAGACACTGCACTTCTGATTTATGTACAGGGAATAGATTTTGTACGCATTGGAAGAGATGAAGCTGTGCACACGGAAGTTGAAGGGAATTGTATATCAGGTAGAATTCCTAGCTTATTCATTAATTGTCTGACTCCAAACTTATTGTTTACAACTCGGTGGTAACAGCTATGAAGATGGATAGCACTCAAGATATTAAGATAAAGCTGGACCAAATCAAAGTTGTTGCGGTCACTTGTTTGGGGATAAATAACCCTTTGCTCACTAACAAGAGATTTGATGTATGCATAATGGATGAAGCAGGACAGATTACCCTGCCGGTAAATGTTATAATAAACTCATATTCATAAATGCATGATGAAATAAAGGACTAATGTAAGTAGAGAAAATTGTTAAAGTTATGGTCGAGACATTCGAAGTCAATAAATGGAAATCTGTTGTCTTTGGCACTTCTCAATTGTATGATGATGAAACTTGATATGTTCTATTGGATCTTCTAGTAGATGTAGCGGATGAACCAAACAAAATATTGAAAAAGGATCCACGCATGCCCTCCATATTTATTAAGAGTAATGCCTGTTTTTTGTCTTTTCATAAGAGAATAAGACTTTCTGGTAACCCCCTTCTCATTTGGGCAATGTAACCAATGTAATGAGGTACTTTCTTTGCTCGCTGAGGACTGGAACATATGCTTTGAGAATGGCAAATGCTGAAGCAGTTACTTTTGCTGAACTAAGAGAAATAATTGTGCAAAGATTTAATGGACTGATTATAGTTTTTACAGTAGCTTGACCATGGAAAGGATCCATACTGGATTTACTGCTTAAAAGAACAGAAAAAAACTATTGGTAATTTCCTATGAGTCTAGAAAGGGATATCCAACCACTCTTTCATTCCCTCCTCCGTTCCTTCTCTATTTTGCTTTTCCCATTGTTTTCTTGTCACAGAAGCAAATTGGTTTTTGTGTACCATTAAAGAAGCCAAAAGTTCTTGTTTTATAAGTTAGTATGGAAATGCAGACCATTTTAATGAACTTGTCCAATGATTTTGGAGAAGTCTGGTTGAGCATTAAAAACTCGTTACTTGTTTTATCATCTATATCGGTTTTATTCTAATAGTTTCTTTGATGCTAGTAAAAGCAAATAGTTTCTCATACTGTATTGCAACTATGAATCACTTGTGCAATGATTTAGCGAATAAAATTAATATTGCCCAACCCTGCCCAAGCAGGTGTCTTTGGGACCGTTGATGCTTGCATCAAAATTTGTTCTTGTGGGAGATCATTATCAATTGCCGCCGCTTGTTCAGGTATATTCTCCATTTACAATAATTCATTTACTTTTCTGCAGAACTTTATAATTACTGGGATCTTGTAATTTTACATCTGATATTAGAGTCCAGAGGCAAAAGAGAATGGAATGGCCGTGAGCCTCTTCTGTAGATTATCAGAAGCGCATCCACAGGCAATTGCTGCTTTACATAGCCAGGTGATGTAAACTGTTCGAATGAACTATGTCTTGCTTTCCTTTTCTCATGAATTGAAAAACTCAATGCAACTATGCTATAATATGCAGTACCGGATGTGTGCAGCCATAATGGAACTCTCAAATGCATTGATATATGGAAACAGACTGCGTTGTGGTTCTTCAGAAATAGAGAATGCCAAACTCAAGTACACATGTAAAGCATCTGCCCCTTCATGGCTGGAGGTATTCTACAATATTTTCCACATTGTCTTATTACAAATATATTAAGAATCTAGACCTGCAGTGCCCTTGCCCTTTACTTACCAAAAATTATTGTATGGTTCGCTAAACTGCTGTACAAAGGGTTTAGGTGCTTATAATATGACAAAACATTTGTACATAATAAATCTTAAGAGTTCGCAAGTGTACAAGTAACTGTATCAATTGAGGCTATTTTATAATTTGACCATGAGATACTAATTAATTTTTCTGCCTTGCACAAGTTTGTTTTCGATATGCGCATAACAAACTTGAAATTCACTCAACACACCTTTTTTTGAATTTTCAGCAGGTTTTGAATCCAAAGCACCCAGTGATATTTATTAACACAGGTATGTTTTGCTCTTCACTTTTCTAATCCTTTATATTTAATGAACTATGGTCTCATATTGGTTGAGCAGTTTATTAACTTCGGTTCCAACTTAGATTTGTTGCCCACATACGAGAAAACTGACCGCAAGGCCGTAAACAACCCTATTGAAGCTTATATTATTGCAGAGGTATAATTCATTCTGACAAACAACAGATGATTAATCCCTAAACCTTTTTCTCTGTGATTCTTATATTACTATAGGCATAGGATTTCTGTCACTCTTCTGATATTCATTTTTCATTGAAAGGTGACAAAAGCATTGTTGCTTAGAGGCATTCGAGGGGAAGATATTGGCATCATCACACCGTACAACTCTCAGGCAAAGCTCATTCAGGAAGCTGTTTCTGCACCTGTGGAGATACATACCATTGACAAATATCAGGTTTTACTTTTAGACCCCATATTAAGGCAATCCCTTTTTAAGTAGTTTGTTTTCTTTATGACTATAAAATGGAGTAAGTAGGAGGAAAATGCCTGACATAAGACCATATACTTCCCCTCTCTTATTAAAAAAATAGATATCACTTCAGACATGCAGCTGTCAATTTGTATTTCTAGTTTTAATAAATAATCACATGCAGCAGAGTGCAATATTAAATTGCTCCTTTTTCCGATATCTAATGTCCCGTATGACTTTGAAAAAATAGGATATTGTTTTCTTTTAATCATTCCTAAACTAACAAAAACAGACCTACGAGGACGAACAATGTGACTGTATATGTCAATTTTTTACAGACAACAGGTTCCAGAATCGGATAAAATACCCTGATATGATTAGGAATTTCTTCGATTTTGGCAAAGTCAATCATACTTTAATTTTTTAGGAAATAAAAGAATTTTAATTGCATATGATGCAGTTGTGAAATTATTCTTTCAGATAAAAGATATGTTAATGCTTTTTAAACAAGTTTTCCGTGTTGAATTTTACATTTGTATAGGAAGTATTAGGATTAATAAAAGGAACATAATTATTGAGACAGCGTTCATGATCATGGGAGCTACGCAACAGCTTGTTCTTATCAATCTCTTTACTGCAGGGGAGGGATAAAGATTGCATATTGGTCTCCTTCGTAAGGTCCAGTCAAAATCCCGGGATCAGTACTTCTTCATTGCTCGGAGACTGGCATCGTATTAATGTTGCTCTTACACGAGCAAAGGTTTGTATTAACATATTCTCATCTACTATGCCTGTTACAGTAGTTAGAGGCTTAGAGCACTCGTATATTTTGTGTTTGTGTGATATGTAACATTGACAAGTTCACTTTGTTATGGATCAACTCTGAATTTCAGAAAAAAACACCAAGCAAACACAATGATTTATAGTTTCTCACCCTAACAGATGAGAGTTACGTTCACTTGGAGGTTCACCTCATTGAGAGATGTAGTTCACTATTTTGAAGAAAAAAATGTAGAAAGGTTCTCTCCGTGTCTCACAAAAAGTGGGCTCCTGAACAGTCCTTTTATATATTCGTGTATATTAAGAGGATTTAATACATTATAGCATGCTTTATACACCCTGGAGGTCGATCAAGGTGGAGGGGATAATGTTATATATGGATATTATCCACACAATCCTACACACTTTGAAGTTTGAAGCTTTTGATACATGTGAACTGTTTGAATTAAATTTCTCGAGGAACTGATTACATCAATTTTCGCCTTGGTTTTGTTTGAACAGAAGAAGTTGATAATGGTGGGATCCTGCAGAAGTCTTTCAAAAGTGCCATTGCTAAAACTTCTGATTGAGAAGGTAGAAGGGCAGTCAGGTATGCTTATTATCTCTGATAAGGATTTTAACATCAATGCTGAGCTGAAGAGATGCTCCAATATTAGATGTCTGTAGTTTCTCTGCAATTTGTTAAAAAATTGAGATATAAATGAAAGTTATTTTTCTCTCTAAGATTATTTTGTTTCTATGCTTGTACCATTGTTCATAAGATGTGTAAATTAAAACATCGGCTCATACAAGTCAGAGTTTCTACAATCGATGCTTTTGTGGGATATTTTACGTGTTTCTTGTAACAAAATATATTTTTACAGAGTTAAGATAAAACAGGCGAGTTTAACCTCTATATCCATATGATTGAATCATAATTGCAAACTCAAAAAAAAAAAAAAATTATGCTTCATAAAACCATACATGCATATAAAGAATTCAAGATGGCAAACTTAAACAATGGCTTCAGAAGATTGTTTATATAAACATAACAAGTCACTGAGAGATTTTCTATTGATAAAATTCCACTCTGTAACATACAACTACAAAGATCTTGTTAACACATTTGTACAACATGGGCAAAAAAAAAATTGAAAGAAAAGAGATGCACTTATTTCAGGAACTATAATGGTTGATTCAAAAGACTGCTTTCAGGTGAACAAAATGACAGTTGCAATGCAGGGATGGCAGCATTGAAAAATTCTTCAATCAATGCCCAAGCTCGAATAGGGTTCAAATCCACCCTGAAACGGGAAAATCAAACGAGCGGCAAGAAAATTAAGTCAAATGAACAGTTCAATGATTCAATCTAAGCTCGAAGACATCTTTATATTTTACAGGAAAGTGAGGATTAACATGGCAGCAGAAAACCTTAATTACAATTCTGTTTCTTCTCTTCACATGTATTGTATTTCTCCAATTTGTTGGGGAAATAGATCTGTTATTCGAGACTTCCACAGAGGACATCCCATAAAATTTATATCACGAGCATCTTTTTGTCAAAAAAATGGCAAGAATAAAACAGAGAAAAATGCAAATACCATTACTCTTCTTTAATTCATTTATTTTGTTTTAAATTCTCATTTTTTCTACGGCTAAGGGTCCATATAGAAGTGCCAGGGAGATTTAAGTGAAAGTTACTCACAGCACAATCGTCATGCACACGCCATATGGTCTCGCCCAAGAGGTTTGCCACGGATAAGATTGTAAGCTGGGGAAAATAGTTCTTTTCTGCTACCGGAATGGTGTTTGTTATGATAACCTCTTGGAATAGGCCACTTGATAACCGCTCAATTGCAGGAGGACTGCAAAAAGTTTAACATGTATATTGAGTAAACAATATACTATAAAGTATTATACCTGATTCAGTATGAGCAAAGTGGAGCTTGGCACAATTTGCAAAGTATATAGATTATGGAGATGGAAATGTTGCTCCAAAAGAATAAAAAGCCACAACTCCATTGGCCGAAGTATAAAATATACGATCTCGCCCTGAACCAGACCAATTAAATGATCAAGCAGCTCAATGATCTAACACTTAATTTTCATTAAAGGTAGGGATCAGGTGACTCTATTTGCTGATATGTTTATGAGCTCCAATCTGGGAAGGTAGAATGTAACTGAGAAGTAAATTTTTCATCATTAAAAAAAGGCCATACTTTCAGTCAAGCAAACATTCCAATGAGAAGATATTTTAGCTTCCATTAATGTACCTAAAAAACCATAACTGGTGTAGAATCGCGAACAATAATGGATTTTAGTACCTGAAAACAGCATGAGTGCTGCAAGCATAAACTTCCCTAGCTCCTTCTTGATGCAACAAAGCTGCTCCTTTTGCAATGGTTCCTGTAAATCACCTGCCGGTAAGTACAATTCCCAAATACAATAGACTGATTAGGACAAAAAGTGCTAGTGGGGGCTGTATAACCACCCTCCAAATGCAGACAAAAATTGGAAATTGGGCAATTGATTTACATATCTTCCGATGAAGAAACGTGAAAAGAATTTACAGCTCTAAGAGTTGATGTTTTATTGATTAGGGGGACAATGGCGAACCAGTCTCACCAAAATTGATAGTGCTGTATGTAGATGTATTCTTATTTTCCCCCTGGCGGAGAACAAAGATCAAATTGGAAATATAGTTAAAAACAAATTTATTTACATACAGCTGTATATATGATTCCAAAAAGCTCATTCTTTTCATTTTCATCTTGATTCGATATAGTGCTTGCAGTGTAGCATCAATATTTGTTTGCCCAGCCGCAGCTGTTTGATTAACTAATTATTTCAAGATTGTGAAAGAATAAGTGGATCATAAAGAAAAAAACATACCAGCGGTATCAATCATGTCATCCACCATAACTGCTACTTTTCCCCTCACGTCACCAATCAAATTCATCACCTGCAAAATCCGAATAGTGTGATTATAGGCACAAAATGTAGCATACCAGATAACAGGTGCATTAACACCTAGAAATGACCATAGCTATACAAGTTTCCTTCAGACCAAGCGTCTTATAACTTGCAGAAAACTGCATAACATTGATGCCCTCCTAAATGCTTTTAATCAATGCTGAGATATTATGTGATTGAAAGACCTGAATAATCAAATGACAAAGAGATACATTCAATTTGGAGGACTTCACCTCAGCAACATTATGTGCATGACGCCTTTTATCAACAATTGCAAGAGGTGCATCAGACAACTTTTTGGCAAAAGCTCTTGCTCTAGCAACCCCACCAACATCCGGTGAGACCACAACCAGATCATCAGAATATATGGCCTTGCTGGCAAGGTAATCAAGTACGACAGGCTACTTGCAAACATTCCAAAGAAAAATAATAATAATAATAAACAAATAATTTCAAAATCAGCGAACAATGGAAAATCAGTGCAACTTTTTGAAGTAAGAATGCAAATAGAAATGCAATATATAGACAGTTAAGTCAGCCCCATTTGTCAATCTTCAATTCATCAGCTTCCAAATTTTCTTGGGTCAATATTGTACCAAAACTCACAGAAATTATGCCAGTGTTAGGTTCTGTATATGTCGCGGGAACAAACATCTCAAGGCCTTTTACCTGACCATGTACATGATCCACTGGAATGTCAAAATATCCCATGGACTGACCAGAATGAAGGTCACAGGCAAGAACCCGGTCTGCACCAGCTTCGGTAATCAGATTAGCTACAAGTTTGGCTGCTATTGACTCGCGCCCTTGTGTCTGTAGTGGAAGTGAATATTCATAAAGAAAAGAAAATAGGAAGTGAAGTGCTAAAACAAAGAAAACTAAAAACAGTCAACAACCAAATTCATTCAGGCAGAGGCCAATTGTCAATGAAATAAAGGTGAAATTACATAATAGTCAAACACCTAATAAAACTTCAAGATTATTTTTATCATTTGGCATCTAATTGCTTTTAGGACTCCGTGAGGCAACAAAATCAGCGCTTTCAAATAGAAACCTATAAGCTGCATCATGACGTCTCATTTAGCAGGGAAAAACAGCAGGATCAAGGCAAGCAGATTGTGGTGTTACCTATTTAAAATGGATCATTCTGTAATTTTGAGATTACCAGAACATGCTATTATTTTAAATCAAAATTTTGATGTGAGAACTAGGTTTACTTAAATCAACTCAATGCTTTGATAACATACCTTTCGATCAGCTCTAGCATATCCAAAATAAGGAATAACAGCAGTAATATTTTTGGCTGATGCTCTTCGACAAGCATCAATCATTATCAAGAGCTCCATAAGATTTTCATTTGCTGGAGGACAAGTGGGCTGCACAAGATATACATCACGCCCTCTAACACTCTCTTGTAGTTGA